>JANIPN010000006.1:3458915-3469659 GCA_027478595.1 Erythroxylum anguifugum
TGATTTCACGCAAAAATCAGACCATCTCGAATGGACTATAACTCCCCCACCAAGATAGTTGAAACACCAATTCGAAAAGAATATCCCTCTAGCCAATGACCAAAAGAATCACGCAACAACTCTCCACCACTAGTCAGCCCAGGATTAACAATAGAACTGCCGTCACAATTCAACTTCACCCAACTAGATGGCGGCGCAGTCCAACCAATCCAATGCCTCACACCATGAAGCTTCGGTTGTGAAACAGAAGTCAGGGACACATCTATTGCAACTTTAAAGACACAGTCATTCAAAATTGCTAAGAAAAGAAACTCCTTTTGAAAGATCAATAAGTTCCGAGCCTTCCATAACCACCAAATACCTGCTAGAAATCAATGTGACCAGGCAAAGCCAAAAGGACCCACAGTATGAGCACGCAAATTCAAAGCTAGCCAATCTACCAAACTTGTCACAGTAAAAAAATTAACAGGAACATCCCACTGCTGCCACCATGCAACCGCACGACTACAATCACGCAACAAATGCAAAGGAGACTCAGCATATAAAAAGCACACTCCACACAAATTAGAAGTAACCAAATCCCGTGCGAACCTCAACGAATTTGTCGGAAGACATGAGTGCCCAAGTAACCACAAGAAATGTTTGAATTTCGGTGGACCAGCCACCTTCCACAACCAGGAAAAATAAGATAAAACAGGAACATTAGACATCTCTTCTGAAAGAAGTGCTTTATAAGCTACTCGAACCGAATATGCGCCATTCGGAGAAAAACTCCAAGACATATTATCCTGCACTGAAGTAAACAAAGGTAAAGGAATTGCCCGAATAACCTCCCTAAGATCATCCGGAATGGCAAAACGTAAGCTCGAAAAATCCCAAGAACCATCATTAATTATATGCGCTACCCGAAAATGTTCTTCCCCTACTGTCAAGCCATCCATATGATCTTCCAAAGGACCTCCCGAGCACCAATTATCAAACCACAGACTAATATGAGAACCATCACCAACCCTTCAAACCGAAAGAGGAAATAATAAATCAAAACTTTTAACTACCCCCTTCCATAAACTGGAATCCGAACCCTTGGCAAAAAAAAAAATAGACCCACCAGTACAGTATTTACAACGTAACACCTCTACCCACAAAGTAGAATCATTCAAAAATAACTTCCAACCCAACTTACCCAACAATGCCACATTCATCAATCTAGAACTTTTGAAACCAAGACCACCAAATCTCTTTGGCCGAATAAGCCAGTTCCAACCAACCAAATGCATCTTACGTCTATCCGGTGAGGAACTCCAATAAAAATCACGAGCCAACCGATCTAAATTACCACAATAGAGGAAGGTAACCAAACCGCTTGCATCGTGTAAATTGGTAACGAAGAAAGAGAAGACTTAATAGGCACTTCCTTCCCAGCGGGACTCAGAAATTTAGAATACCAATTAGCCAGTCTAGTCTCAACCGAACTCATAATATGCCTATAATAAGCAATTGAAGGACGACCGTGCAATAACGGAACACCCAAATACTTACCCAAGTTAGAAGTAACTGCTACGCCCAACGAATGTTGTAGTCGGGATTTCATAACCCGAGAAACAGAATTCGAAAAATAAATTCTGGACTTAGCAAGATTAACCCTCTGCCCACTCGCCATACAGAACACATCCAACACCTAACAGACCACTTTAACCTAATCTAGTTAGCAGAGAAACCTACCACACATTCCTCTAACAAAACGACCACCATCAGATTCCTAAGCCACATAACCACAGTCGAGTGACAGCATCACCACCACCAGTGACACCTCTTCTTTTATTTTTTTGTTGCAAGAAACAGACTTTAATTAGCATCAGACATATTAGAGAGTGAAACATCAACGGATTTCTCCTCACTCTCAAGTAAATTATCTGTTCTAGAGCAATAAAGATGATCAAAAGGAAGAAAATGCTCGCAAGCACTTCTTTTACTTTCTCTAAATTTTTAATTTTTTTTCTTCGTCCATTTAGTTACCTTTTTTTAATTATTTTTCTCACGATCAGGCCATACTTTTGGTATTATACTAGCTTATATTAGACTTTTGTATTGTAAACAAGCTTCAGCTTAGCCAATTAATGTAAAAATGGAATTGATTTGTGACAGGCCCTTGCCTAAAACGAATAGTGTATGACACCCCACGGTGACCCTCCAATTAATATCTGATCTATCTAGAGAGTTTCCGTGGAGATAAGCCTATTGACCTTTTTTTATTGAAAAGTTTTAACTCACTATTCATAAATATAAGCAGTAAATTTTTTTAAAAACCATTTTATTAAAAATTTTGACAACGCAATGATTGTATTTTGACATTCCTAAAATTTCCAAAATTTCTGTAAAAGTTCAAAATACTTCTATAATCACATCAAAATCCCCATTACAAATTTTGTACTTCAAGTCCATTCACAAGTAATCTCAACAACCACTTCATTAATCTTTTAACAAAAAATTAAAACATATTAATGCATTTAACTTTGAAACATTCATATGCATGCATTTTTTTATACAAAATACATTCCAAAACATATTTATGAATATGCAAATGTTTTCAAAAACATTCACTAGGAAAAAGTGCCTACATATTAACACGTGACGAAACTGATTACTCGCGAGGTCGAGTCCTTACTATTAAAGCCCTTCAGCGTGCACTTGGGAGGTTCTATATTGAAAAAAAAGTAGAGTGTGAGCTAAATTAGCTCAGTGAATGTTAGTGTAACATCCCGTTACCCACGTGGATGCTAAAATAGTAAATATGAGAGATTAGAAAATACATTTCAAATTCATGCATTATATGATATACACATACATGTGAATATTAAATTTTTTCACATAAAAATAATTGTACATGCATTCATTGATAATTCCGGGTATGATTGAATTGTGAAATGTGATATTATTAAGAATTGTGAATTTGTTGCATTGAAAATTTATTTGGAGATTGTAACTGTTAATTTTGAATTTTGGTCAATTTTAGGAATAATTTCCAAAAGGGTTGGATATTATTAGGATAGAAAAAAAATGTCACTTGGCGAGTAAATTGTCAATGGAAAATAGAAATAAGAAACCAAATGATATTGGAGACTTTAGAAAATGACCTGTGAAAATTTGGAGATGATTTTAGAATTTGTGAGATATTGATATTGAAAATTTTGGTGATAATTGAAATGAAAGGATGAGAGTTATGAAACTAGTTTAATAAGAACTACTTAGTTGGGAACTAGTTCAAGAAGAACTTAGTTAGAGCCATAGGTGTTAGATAAGTGACAAGTGTCACTTGTCTAGTACAAGTTTTTGCTATTCAATTTCAAACCAAGTACTGTATTTTTATCTACATCTTCCTCGTAGCTTCTTTCTCAAGTTTTTCTTTGACACAAAGTTTTTCATCAAAACTCCACCAAAGTTAAACCTTGTTTTCATCTATCTGTTTGCTACTCCTAACTTCGGTTTTCTTTCATTTCCTTCAAGAAAAACCGAAACTTGTCAACCCCTACAATGGTTTACGTGAGTTGCATGAAGTTTAGGGCTTCTTGAGCTTTTACAGATTTTGGAGTAATATCAAGTAAGGATTGTTTAAATGCTTTAGAGTTATGGTTTTATGAAACAAAAATGGTGATTCATTGGCATGTCATGAATAAGAGACAAACGAACATTTTCATGTATACTGTAGGTATAGGATGACATATTGATATTTTTTTTTGCGTGTTTTGAGGATCAAAATGTTATAAGATAGTGTTAAAATGATTTTTTGGAGTTAAAAGAGCAACAAAAATGTGTAAGAGATTAATGCCAAAAGTTATGAAATTTGATATTCACATATGCTCTGTTTTCTTTCTTAAGGTTGTTCATATAAATGTTTGGGTGCTTTTAGAGATGAACAAACATAGGTTTAGAGTTAAGGAAAACATAGAGTGAGATGATGCCGTGATTTCAGTAGGATTAAAATGAAAAGTTAAGATGAAATGAAAGTGTTGATGGAGATGAAAGAGTGCGACAAAAAATTTGGAAAAAAATGCAGCAGTGGAGAAATACTAAAAATGGTGATATACGTAAATGAGGTTTGGTTTTGATATTTATGCGTAATAATGGTTTTTGATTTGTTTGTAAATATGTTAAGCTGAATGCGAGTTGAAATGGTGAATAAAAATGGAGAATGTACAAAAAATGAAAGTGCTGGAGAATGAAAGAAGAAACACAAATAATGAAGAAGATGAGTGAATGAATTTTCTATTTTCGATTTATGTGTTTTAATCGAGAATTTAGAGTTGTTTGTGAATGATTTTAATTAAATGGGAGTCGAAAATTGGGGTCAGAAAAGTAAGGGTTTAAGAAAAGAAAGAAGAAGAAAAAGTGTAGAGGTTCGAAGCATTTTTGGAAGAGAAGATAGGAAAGTGCGATCGAGCTGCCTTTAAAGGTACAAGACTCGCGATCATGCTTTAAGTCACTAGCAAACTCACGATCGTGCTCATGCACAATCGCGACTTCTAAGGTTGGAGGCTGACGCAGCATCCTTCGATCTTTTGGCTATATCTCCTTCTTCCGACCTCCAAATGACATGGGACTTGAACCATTGGACTAGTGATACACTAATCTACATCTCCACAAAAAATCTTAGACATATGAAATCAACTGGGAGAGATAAATATGGGAAGAAAATGACAAGAATCCTGGAAAACTGATGATTAGAGTATTTTCATTAAACTTGTTTCGATATTTTAAAGATATCTTGTTCTGTAGTTATCAGAATGGAATGATTTTTGCTTTGAGGTAAACTAGAGACATAGGACTACAAATTTTTCTGAAGAGATCGAATTTTATTCTATCTCTAGATGTTGGACACTGACTACACGTTGTTACGTTAGTTAAAATAAAATAACTAGACTACTATTGTAGCAGTGGTGAGTCTAGGTCGATCCCACAGGGAGTGTGTGTAAAGTTTATGAAATGAAATTAACCGATAAAACATGCAATAAAATGATAAAGGTGAGGAATTCGGTAGGGACCCGGTTCTTTGGTTCAATCTCAAGCTACACTCTAATTAAGTGTATTTTATTAATTTATTGTTCTTTAACCTCTCCTAGAAACTATTAATCGTGGGTTAAAAATTAACCCGAGTTTTCCCTTAGGTTTTGTTTAATCAAGATACGATCGTTAATTAAACCTAACCACCTAACAACCTAGGATATGATCTCTAGATTTAATTAGGCAGTAGCATTATGAATTAGGAAAACCGATTAATCAAGGCAACAATCACATACAATGTGTTATTTAACCTAGGTCATGTTATTCCTAATGATTACGAATCATTAGTCGCTACATATGAATTTCAACATAACAATTATGGATTATATTAAAATTCTAGCAATGGGTTTGAAATTAATGATTCAATGAACGCATTAAAATCGTCAATTCACAATACCCATCGAGTTCATACACAAATAACCGAATAATAACAAAAATTTGATTATCCATACACAATAACCAAATCAATTAACATAGGATAACACAATCAATTTTTAATGAGAGAAAGAAACAAAAAAATAATGATAAAATTACTTAACCCGGGTCATCGGCGTTGATTTTATCTTCAAACCGGCGTCGGGACGTTTAGCCCTTCATAGGTATTTTATGAAAAAATGTTTCAGCCCCTATATTGCTCATCCCATTAAAGATCCCTCACTGGCAAGCTCCTTTGATTTCTAACTGTTCACTGGCGCAGCTCTCACTGTTTTCTTCCCTTTACTGTAGCTTGGATGTGACCATTTAATGTGCCTCCATGCTTCTAATCTCCATTGTGTTTGTTGATTTATTCTGTGCCTCACACCTGCTGTCTCTCCCAAGCCGATAGCCACCAAGCAGCAACAACCTTGGAGCTCCTTGTGCATCGTCGTTCTCTGCGCTTGCGCCTCCCCCAGCTGCTGCGCCTCCAACCCACTACTCCTTCATTTATTTCTGTCTCTGCCCATTTAATTTCTGTCTGTCACTTACGTTCTCCAGCTGCTCCGTCATGCGTGTCTCCTCTATGTTTTATTGTTACGCCCTTAAATCCCTTGTATGCAGACGTTGTTTGCGCTACACAGATAGCTTGTGCGTTAAACGCACAACTGCGTTGCTCATGTAGTGCGCAGCAGCGTTGGACGCTGCGTTTTCATCAACTTCATTTTCTTTTTTTCTTTTTTTTCTCTTTAGCAAGCACATTTAATTTTCCTATTTTAATTTTTCTTGTGTTTCTTTTCTTCTTCTTCTTCTTGCTCCATGAACACAAGCAAAAATAATTCTTCAAAAAATGACCCAAATGTAATGCTTCTGACTCACTTTAATTTCTTTGCTCTTGAATTGTACCTAAAATCATATATGAATTAAAATGAGTATCTTAAGCATTTTTATGTCAATAATCACTAAGTGTAAATGATTAAATATATCAACCATTAAACACATATCAGTTTCCTTCACATTTAGCTTTTGACCGTCCTCGGGCAAAACATCAAAATTAAGCTCAATGACCCAAAACATTGACTCAATTTCTAAATTTTTCCAAGACTATATAATCACAAGCAAAGATGAATAACTTTCAAAACTCATAGCAAGAAATTAACATTCCAAGCTTTTCCTCATGATCAATCAATATTCAATATCTTCAAAAACTGAGCAATCTAACGGTAGACTCGGAAAATGTGTTTAATTAAAATATAACTATGGGTACACTCAACATCATTCATGATCATGACAATCTACAACTTTGCATATCATTTCATTTCTCCACCATTAATGTTCACATGCAAAATCATGAATCAAAGAACTTTTCAAGGTTGTAATGTGGGCAAAGGTGAGGTGAGATATATTTGGGTCAAGTACTATGAAAGCCATCAAAGCTAGTAAAGCAAAGCAACACTCATAAAAAACTGGGTACCGGTAATTATGACATATGCAACATTTACATTTCACAACCCCATTTAGCTCTCATACACAAACCACATAAAGCATATACCAATCCAAAGGAATCACTCATACAATTTATGCCAATGAAATCACAAGAGTGAACCTTCCAACCCAACATCTACCTCATCTTCAACATACTCAAATAACACAACCATTACAACCCTAGGAAGATGGATAAACCATAAACAACTTTTCAACACATATGCAATTCTTCCTTGATACATTTATCGTAAATTTTTTTTTCTTTTCTTCTTTTTAATTTTCTTTTTTTCTTTCTTTTCTTTTTTTCCTTATAAAATTGAAATAAACTACATCAACATGTGAATTTCAATTATAAGATAAAATAATATCCCAACATTATAACTAACCCTCACATATGTACACCACCACACTTAGAATTTTGTACATCTATAAACTCAACAATCATAAATGTTCCGCTAGCTTTATGACTTAGGTAGGACATTTGGTTAAGTTTAAAAGCATAAAATGTGGTTTATACAAAAAGAAAGGTATAAAGCTCAAAGAGGGTTATCAAGGGAAAAATCATGTTAATAGGGTAGGTTATTTGGCTAACGTAGCTTATGACAAACAAAGAATGCCTAATCATATCCATGTTAATGCATGTGATAAAAATTTGGTCTCGAAAAGAAATTCAACGCAAAATCGAGACGTATATGTCATGAAGGTCACACATTATCAAAAGGCAATGAGACTGATATGGATGTGTCAGTCATATAAGGCTTAAAATCTCACCGGCTTTGTCTACCATTAGTCACTACTCTTATAAAGATAATGCATATCGACCAATAACAAGAGCAAAAGTACATGTTAAAGTTGCTATGAAATTCTCTAGTCATAACACACTTTAATCATGATTATATAATCCCAAAAACAATAGAAAACGAGAAAATGTTTGTTTCATTTGTTTTATTTGTTGGAACCCCACCCTGGTGAGTCACAGGTCCGACGTCCTATGTGACATCTGGACGCACATCCCATGAATGAGGAATTCCCCACCACATCTAGACCTTAAGCCCGAATCCATTTCACTTACTTCCGAAAAGATCTTGAAAATTTCATCCTAATTTCCCTCCTGAAATTTAAAAAATATCAGGGCCCTAAAATAAAATCCGATTCCTAAGATAAAATGAAATTAAAAAAAATCACCTCAATTGGATCTCTCTAGCTCAAGAATTTACCAAAATATGGAAGCATGACCCATATTTCCATCCAATTGCTTCACTTTGATTTAAAATCCGTAAATTTCAACTTAATCCCAAAGGCTCTAGAGTTTGCATAAAAAGGTAGAAGATTTTTTTTTGAAAACCAATGGTTCAAAAATCGAGTAAATCGGAGTTCAAACAAAAAAGTTACAAGCAAAAGAGTGAGAGGAGGTTGAATTTGGAAAAAGAAAAATCAGAAAATAAAAAGAAAACCAAAAACTGGCAAACACGCGCGAGGCTTGCGATCGCGAGCTGCTTGCTTGCGACCGAGAGTCGCTCGCCCTCGCGAGCGCTTGAACTCGCAAGGGCGCTTGGCGCCTACGAGTCTGAAAAAAATCTCTTTTTTCTTTCTTTTTCCTTTAGCCAGCTAACTTCTAAAATTAATAACTTTTCACACTTAAATCCAAAATTTTTGAAGTTAGTATCAATAAAAAGATAAAAGGAAGCTCTACAACTTCTATGAAGGATTTAAAAACTAATTTGGCCTTTAAGGGAGTCAAAAGCTACTTCAAAGTAACTGCCCAAATTAAAATTATCTTACACAAAGACAGAAATTCGAAAAATCATAACTTTCAACACAATGGCCGAAAAATGTCACATTTTACATCAATGGAAAGATAAAAAGACGATTTACAAATTTCATGAAGGATGCAAAAATCAATTTAGTTTCAAAGGAGGTAAAACCTCTCTCAAAGTTACTGCCATTAAAATGAGCAAATGAACAGTAACTGAAAATTTTCAAACCTTATATCTCCTTACTCCTAAGTCCAAAAATGACATATTATATACCAATAGAAAGTTCTAAACATAATCTACAATCTCCAAGAAAACCTCTCAATCCAATTTAAACTCTAAAAGGGTTAAAAACTCATTCAAAGTTTCTGCCCTTTAAGAAAAATTTGACAGCATCTCCCCTAAATTTCCACTAGCTAAAAATCTTCAAACACACAACTACAATTCTAGCACCTGCACAAAATTTCAACCTCCACATTCTTCAATCTCCCAAATCATAAATCAATTCATATAAACCCTGAAAAATACTCGAAAAAGGCAGTAAACACAATTCTCCTCTTCTAGCCATTTTTCTAACCATACAACAATACATTTTTATGAAACATACGTAAGATACATTGAAACCCGAATTTCTTGCATTTACAAGAAAACATAAGTTATTACAAAGCTTCAGAGGGCATTTTAGCCCTAATACATCAAAAGTATCAAAACTCAAATACAAAGAAAGGTCATTTCCCCAAAATGCTATCTAAAGCCTTCTTTTCCAAAGATGACTTCAAAAATCAACTACATAGGAGTAATGCCTCAATCCCGAAGTGGTTACTCATTTTCTCGCTCAACGCCTATGGAGGGGAAAAAGGGGCGTGAGCTCGACTGCTCAGTGGGTAACAATTTAATAACCAAGAACAAGCATGTAAAAATTCTTTAATAATTATTATCAAAGCAATTGTACCAAAATCAGTTTGCTATAAAGAAATCCCCATCATTTTCAATTGATCAAAAATATTTACAAAAACAACAAATACAAAGCAATTTCACATAAACAAAGAGAAGATGGTTTGGGTGGATCCAAACGGAACGTACTACACACTCCCGCGAAGTGGTCATGTGTAGCCGTGAACTTATGGGAGTCCGTGAGGAGCTCCATTGCCACTAGAGGGCAGGCGGGAGAAGCCTATGAACAGACAAGTGCACTTGACTCTTAAGGGACCACCACAAACCCATATAATCATGCATTTTACATAATTCACACATAATTGCCCAAAAAGGCATTTTTCCGAATTCACATATTCTAATCTTTTTCACTTGACAAACCATTTTACAAATATTTCCACAATGTATTTACATACAAAAGACACATAATACAAGTTTAAACCATCCCAATAGTAATAAATACAACATTTATAATTCATTGGAAAGCAATAAATGGCATTTATGACAAGAATTCAACTTGCTTATTAACTCAATTATTAAAGAGTCACCCACCTTAATTCCTTTAGCTTTAATCTTGGACCAATTGCCTTTCCTCTAACTCCTCTTGCCTTTCTTGACTTTCATCAAAACACAAAATTCCAACCTAACATGTGTTGTCAAAAAATTGACTATTCTAAGGAAGCAAAAGCATGAAATTCTTCCTATAACCACTATACCCATGCCTTTCTTAAGCCGAATCAACCAAAACCTATCAAAATTTCAAAGGGTTTGAAAATAACTTACCTTTGGAAAACCACCCACGAAATTGCTTCTTGCTTCTAATGGAAAAAAATAAAACCTTCCCTTTCCTTTTTTCTTTTTTGAAAACTCTTGAAAACCCACTTGGAAAACACTAAAAAGATGAACCCTAACTTTCTTCTTCTTCTTCTCTTTTTCTTTCTCCAACCGAAATGCTCACTCTCCTTTCTTTCTTTTTGAATTTTCGTAAACTTCCCTCACCCATACTGTCGGACCCCGGCCCCGGAGCCCGACTGCCCCGGGAGGTGAGCCCAGCTTGGACCCATTCCCGGGACAATTCTTCTTGACTTTTGTCTTGATTA
>JANIPN010000006.1:4684785-4707854 GCA_027478595.1 Erythroxylum anguifugum
TATCCTCTAAGATATTTTTGAATCATTTTTCCAACACTCTCCGTTGATTCAAAATGTCGTGATCTATGTAGGCATGGGCATTGGTATGGGCATGGTTGTAGATATCTCTTATGTAATGTTGGCTTTGAACAAAGATCGAAAAACCAAATATCAAAGAGAAACTGAATATTTTCTCATTCATAAAGTTTAAAAACAACGACTCCAATACAATGCTTAAATAACCTTAAGAATAACAATAAAGCTGAAAATAGGAACCCACTCCCATAATCTGCTAAACTATCTAGCTACTTTTATTGTCCACTAACCACTAACATAATAACAACTCAACCCACTAAATAAATGTGTTGCAATAAAGTAGCACACTAACTTTTGAATCAGTCAACTATACTTGTCCAACAAGCTTGTTGTCTAAGAGCACTCGTTATGTTTGGTGATTCGCCAGGTTTTTCACTTGTTACCGAAGAAGGTACGGGTTTGGGCTTTCTGGCTCATGACTCATAAGTTCAACCACCCTCTTGATCAGTTTCTGACCACAGATTGGCACAGAAATATAATGTTAAAGACCCCACTTGCAGGTACATTATATCATGTGCCTGCATGAAATCAGGTCATGTTGGTGGTGATTTTTGATTGACCACTGAAACGTGAGACCAATTAGATCTGTACCATTTTAAAGTTCACCCACCAAGATAAGCAAGCTGACGCTAACACTTTATTAACTGGGACATGCAAGGCGCGCTTTACCGCCGGACCTCGCGCTGGTTAATTTGCTTTTCTTCTGTATTTTAAAAAAAAAGAAGAAGAAAGAAAGTACCGGTCACCAACTTCTAGTTGTTAGGAATGAAACCTCTACTAGTTGTATTCAAGTTGCCCCAAAACTTACTCATGTTACGCATAAGCCTTAAAATATTGATGATTTTAAACATTTTTTGTAAAGCAGAAACCTTTTATATTGAGACGTATTGTTGATGTTTATAAAGGGTAATTAAATAATATATTTGAATTAATTAATGAATAGTACAAAGGGTATTTAAACTTTTCAATATGAAAATTTGGAGAAGTTTTTAAAAGTCCTCAATCGAATCCAGACCTTCTGTATGCTTTCTATGGCTTTTCCATTTGGCAGATTCTGTAATTGTAACATCCTTGTATATGTACCTGTCAGTTTAATGCTCAAAATGGCTTCTGAACTCAAGTTTGCTCGGTATGCAAAGGAACCCATCTCAATCACATATATCATCGCTTGGATTTATCTATCTTTTCGGCTTCGTAACAATTCCTATTTCCTGTTTATGTTTGGAGAAGGTGACTTTTATTTAAACATTCTCGTGAGTCTGTCGTGTGGACCACTAATGTAGATTTTTTTTGTTTAAATCTTCTGTCCAAAGGTTTACATATTGCCTCTCGTCTCTACCTTGTTTTGACTCTTTCAAAATATCTGCTAGAAAAAAATTCCTTTTTGGGTTGTCCATAAATTAAACTAAAAATAAAAATATTAAAGAATTTATAAATAGTAAGAGTTAATTATCTAAATTACTAGTTTTAGTTATTTTGACAATAGTTAACCTAAGCTCAATTATTGTTAGTGAACTCTACACTTTACTCATATTAAAAAATCTAATATAGTATCAGAGGTGACGGTTCGACAAGGGATGAGTATGAAAATGGTAGTCGGATCTTATGGTTAATTCCCTATGAAGAAGAGCAAAGATACTCCTAATAGGCCCAGACTAGTAGTGTAAAAGGGCTCTTAGTGACGCTATATATTTGAACTGCTAAGCAAAAAGACTTTCGCTCAAGAGAGAGCCTAAGCCTAATGTAAAAGTTTACACTTGAGGGGGAGATTGTCGGGATGTCAAGTATGAATAAGAATTCTATATTAGAAAGAGATGAATTTAATGAAATACATACAAGTAAAAAGGACTCGTAAACCTAATATGTTAAGGTTTTAAGTTGAAGCGTGGACCATATTAAAAATCTCTCTTCACATCCAACGTTTCAAACTCCTCGTAAATAGCAAATAGAACAAAGCTATACCTAAATGTCAGCATCAACAACATAAATCCCCTCGCATTTCACTTTCACGGGAGGGAATAAGCCGCTTCTTTGGCGCTTTAGTATAATGTCTAGAACTTGATACTAAGCTCGTTGGACAGATTTCATTACGGCTTTTGTTATTGTCGTTAGCAACATTTGCCGACACGAAATGACTCTGACAATGATGTTTATATACGAGTATTTGGAATGGTTGCATTTTCTGTTTGGAAATAGTTTCTGTCTCCAGCTAGCTAGAAGGCCTTGTCCTGTAAAAAGGAAAAGATAATCTTGTTTGAAGAAGAGGGTGTATATACTTGTATTGATTACGGAAGCTAGTTCTTGTAACGACTACTTGAAAGATCTCTCAATGCAGATGAATATCCTTCTAGATAAGTGTTAGTGCAACGGAAGAATTTGTTTATTGTTGCTATTCAGAGACGAAGTGAAGATAAAAACAACCATACAAGTCCAAATAGGAAAATGGAATCGCATGAGCACCATCTATACCTCCAAACATTTCACGATTCCCATGTGTAGCCTGCAAATAGCATTAAAAAAAAACATAGCCTAAGAGTACAATAATAGAAAACCATGCGAGTCGAGGAGAAGGGATAATGGCAAGAGATAAAAAATGATCCAATCATGCATAAAAAATTAATTGGAAGATAAAGACATTCTTGGAACCTGCCTGCTACATGCATGCTTTCGATTTCAAATCCATAAATATTTGCTGCATGCTTTGATTTTAAATCCATAAATAATTGAATGTGGCATATAGCTGAAAAGGATGGTGATCAATTTTTTAAAATTATATTGGACTCATTATAATTTTACCATTTTTATTTATCCCTTATATTTAAAATTGTTACGTACGAAGGCAAGCTTCGGAACAATCGATAAGGTTACCCCTTTATCACAAGTTTGAGTTACAAAAACAAACTTTTTGTAAAATGTATAAAGAACATTGTGTATAATTGATGATCTTCTCTCAACCCTCGTAAAGCAAGAAGCCAGCCTTAAAATTGTTATGTACTCATTATATTAAAATTATAAAATTTTGATGTAACATTATTTTAAAGTTATGATTAATTCATAAATTACAGAATATGATGAAGAAGATTACGTCATAATTATTATAAATTTGGAGAAATATTACAAAAGTTTTCAGTATAATTAACTTTTCATCATAGCCTTGCTTGCAATTTTTAGGTTCGATCTACATATTAACCATATTACTAAGTATAATAAAGAACATCACATCTTATATAAAGTTTAACTGCATCGAATTCTGAGTATTTTCTTTTACACAAGTTACTTTTAATATGTTTTCACATCTCGTAATACTATTTCAACATTCAGCTGCATGCTTCTCAAATATCTACACTAAACACAACAATTTTAGCATCTGCTTGTTCCCGTAGGAGCAACTAAACGTAGAGAAACTATACATTCTGGTCTAGTCGGTCATGCTAAGCCCAAGTTCAGACTGGAGCGGCCTGTGAGCAGGTCGGCCCATTCATGCATAATGACCTAAATCTAGTAGCTATTCCCTATATAAGGTACTACTTTGTCATGATACAGGTACGACTTTCGAGAACCCTAGTATTCTTTATTCCTAGCCACCAAAACCCCCACAAGAAAAAGACTAACTTGAGTGTCAGAGGGGCCTACCGGCAGTCAACCCCCGGTGTGCCTTATTGTTTTGCAGGTACCTCTAAGCCAAAGTCAACCAAACTCATGGATCCAAGCAACAACGTTCAGCGTCACCAGAATCAGACAGAACCACATTCCAAAGACTTGAGGGTGGTTTTGCTCAAAACTGTATTAAAAACGTAGCCCAGCATGTATGGATTCTTTGTACAAATTCTGCAACAACGACCAATGATAAGCCCAGCGGCCCCCGAGAGCAAGCCGAGTCTTCTCGCCGATTCAAGATCGAGGCGTTATTAGTCAACTCGTAGCTTTTAACGTTGCGCGTATTTTGATTAAGCTGGTTACAGAAAACAAAATAAGGAAATAATAGTAGCAATTCGTTATAGATTGAGTAGTTCGAGACTGGAAGCATTAAGCATATGTGCAATCCAATACATAGAATTGCTTGCATGTTACGTATGGTTGGTAATTTAGGTCCTACCCGATTCGAATGAGCATGACTCATAACATGTTTTGTTTAATGGTTGAATAATAAATTTATTAATTTAGAATTGAGTGTCAAATAAAATAGAATCGAGTTTAATCTCAAATGTTATTAATTGATTCAATTAACGAAATTTGAAAATTATTTTCTAAGTATTATTCCACGTTAGCTTAAGATTTTCCGAATTAATACTAATTGAGAATAATGGAACATTTTTCCTAATCACTTTAGGATGATTAATCTTGTACTGATGACTCAACTACCTCTATATAATTCATGTTATATCTAATAACTACCTACTGAGGTATCATTAATTAGAACATCTTGTAAGTGGTACTAACATATAACAATTTCTATATAAGATAACCTTAAAGATCTCAAGTCAAATAATTACTTATATAATCATTACAATGAGAATTTTTATAGACATATAAGTTATTTTATGAATGGATTTTCATATAGGGACAATTCAGTAAACTTATTCTCTAACATGCATTAACACATTTGTTTATTTTCATACTTTAATCTATGAGATTGATTACTACTTTCATAAGGAAAAACATAGCGTGTTAGTCTTTTTACGTTCTTTTAATGTTTAGTCTTAATAGAGCAGTGACTAGAAACAATTTATGAATAATAGATAAATGCAATATTAATCTTATGATTATAATCTCGTTATAATTTTATTTGTAATATATATTTATCCTATATACTCTATTGTATACATCTAAATTATGTAATATAAAAAATATCTTATTTTGTTACTAAAATATAACCAAATTGATTAGCTGCAAGCATGAATTAATATTTTGTTGTGGTCATGCAACTTGTTAGTCTGAGTAGTGTTTCTTTCGGGAGCTTCAGTAGATTTGGCCACCGTACTTCTGTAGCAAATTTTTGGTATTGTTTTTTAGAAGTTTTGGATTGAACCAAGAAGTTTTGAGTACAAGATTTGGTGAAGATTTCGTAAAGAATTCAATATGAACGCTGAGTTTTAGTGCCCCACTACCCCGTGGATGAAGTTAGAAAGTTGTGTCCTGCTGTTGCTCCAATGTTGTTCTTATTTCCGTGCATGACAAACACATCTGAGAAGACTGAAGAGACCTGTCAAGTAAGGATATCTCTATTACAAAAAATGGATGCGAACAGTTGCTTTGTGTTTTGGGTTGGCACCTGTTTTCCTCTGATCTGATGAACTAAGCAACATGAAAAAGCCAAAAATGCTGAACTACATTGATGGATGTCCGGTCAACTGAATTTTCAAGTTTCAGTATATTGTCTTCTGAAAGCTCGAGAAAGAGGAATTCCATCTGCTTTTCAGATTAACATAAACTCCATATGGTATTATCCTTTTCCTTCTAATGACATACCATATGATAATGTCACTGGACAACAAACCAGTTCCTTTTATTTTTTTCCCTTTCTCATAAGAAACAGGTAGCCAGCACCTGTTAATGGATTCCAAAAGTTAGGTAGGCTTCTGACATTTACATTGATAGATGGAGAACAAAATTTGCAGATTTGACCGACCCAAGAACATTTACCAACGGATGTTTTAAAGGGCTCTAAAACCAACAATACTAATTTCCAATCTCCACCCTAGCACTCCTTGTTAAGTTGGAGGATTCGTTTGTGTACAATATTTACAGCTACTTTTACAGTTCATCCCCACCCTCACATAATTGCTTGACCAGCATACTCTAAGCTGCATGTGCATGATAGGTAAATCATAGGATGTGCTCTTCTCTGGTGCAAAATGACATTCCATAACGTCGCTGTCAAGAACTGATGAGTGACGGTGGTTGAATAGTGACAAAACCAAGCGGACACCTTGAAATGCACCAAACTACATAGGATGTCTCTGCTTCAATCCTTATCTTCCATCCGTTTAACATGTGTGCAACTTCAAACTTCAATCACACATGCACTAACATAAATAGATAACATATACAATAAAGGAATGCACATAAAAACAATGATAAGTCTCAGGATGAAGACATCTGTTTGTTCGGAGATTATCACTAACAAAAGGAAGAACCTCATAAAACTTTTTAACATGGTTTTCACTAAATAGTTAACCGGAATTACTTCTATCAAAATAAACCAATGCCATCCAAGAACTTTTGAAGTACTACGTGAAAACACATTGAGGTCCTTCCAATTTGTCAGCAATTGAAAACTTGCAACAAATCCAAATGAATTTGGATTACGGTTGAGGAGGGCAAATTGCACCAAGTTTTTTTCACATGTTAAAGATGATTCTAGCTACAATCACAAATCCCAGACTGACAACTCCTACTTGTAACTAAAGTTTGTAAAGGATCTGGAAGGAAACTTCAATCATGAAAGTTAATGAAGCAAAACGAATCAGAAGTTATGCAGAAAGCAAACAAGTAGTTCACAGGAGACATCAGCACAAGTGAGATAAAGCACAAAAAAGCTCACCAGCATATATACCGACTGCATGTTGAGCACTTCTGCAAGCTTCACATGGGAGGATAATTGCAGGAAAATCCACCAACTGGTAAGTCAGCAGATGCTGATCTCAGAGATTGATCACCGAATGACTTTCGTCCAGCCCCAGATATATGCACACACATTTCATACTTGCTAACAAGTTCAAACATGCAGATATCCCCAATCTGTAGACCATTATCACGAGCAAATGCCATCCAACCTCCGCAGAAAGTATGTACAGCTCTACCTTTGGAGTCTGGGACTGAATTAACAGTCCAACAATCTCCTTGGAAATTGCGGAGTAGAATCTCTGTTTTGAGGTTGGGAAGATCTGCTGTAGAAAATTGGTGAGGAATTTTCTGGAAAATGATAAGTAGTCAGTAGTAAGTAAAAGCAGACTACCACAGTTCAAAGATCAATCACAAAGTTCAGCGCGTGCATTATAATGTTGAGGAATTCTAACAACCCCTGAGGAATTGAAGTTATGCCATTGAAGACAAGAAACATTAGTTATACATCCAGAAAGATAAGCCCAAATTGGTAATAACACATTGGGCTCATTTTTGCCAATATCGTCTAGAAATTCTGAATGCATTTTCTCTAAGCTGTAGGTCTTAATTGTGATCCCCTAGCATTTGAAAATTCAACCCAAGACATTACTGAAGGAGCAATAGTGCAATCAAATTGTTTAATCATGCAGCTGCATCTCCTACATTAATCATTAGTCAAAAAGAAAATAATTAAAATAAAAAGGAAATAGGATATACACTCACTAGAGTGTATGAACCACTGACATTGAACTTCCTCATGATTCTAACAAAATTGGGAAAACCCGAGGTAAATGATTTGGCTGCTTTTGCTTCATCAAGTGCCAACAACATCCTCAGACCAGTTCCCATTTCTGCATTGCATTGAATCTCAATTAATGTTCCATGATTCACCATATATATCAGAAAGAACTATTTAAATGAATCAAAGGGACTTAAAACTGCAGAGGTTTTCCTTAAGACTCAAAATAAGGGTTTATATTCAACATGGTGCAAATTCTGTGAAGATCGTAAAAGATATGACTAAATGCAAAATAAAGTAAACAAGTATGCTCAAAAGTCCAAATTTACGAGTAGATCCATTTAAACATAGCTTCTATTCACATTCAGTTTGTCATTGATCTTTAAACACAAAACCAAGACAAAAAGGATGAAATCTTACCGTGCTTATTATTGCCACTCGTTGACTGTGGACCGAGCGCAAAGCTGGCACAACCTTTCAGGCCATTGTCGTACTTTTTGGTGTGAATTGCTTGGTTTTTCCTTGCCCTTTTCTTATCACCTATCTCTACTTTCTTGATTATTTTGGAATGGACATCTAAAGCATGTCTTCTTGATTTCTTTGAAGAAGTTTCACTTTTAGGTGATGTATTAGGAGCTCCAGTATTCATCCCATTAGAAAAAGCTTTTCCACTTTGGTTTTCTGGACAATCCTTTCCAACTCGAAGAATAAAAACGCGCATTTCAAGTTTACAAACAAGTTCAAAGATACAAATGTCTCCCACCTTGATGTCATTATTACGGACAAAAGTCATCCAGCCACCACACAAAGTATGACTTGTATGCACTCTCGTAGTTGGTACAGAATTCACAGTCCAAGAAGCTCCTTTGACAATGTGAAGGACAATTTCAGTTCTGCAATTTGGAAGATGCGCCATTGAGAACTTGTATGGTATATTCTGCATAACAGACAGTGAGCCTGATTGACCATATAACCAGATAACCAAAGGGAAAAAAAAAATCTTTTCTAAGGCATGGACATCAATTAACAAATGGTTAAGAAACAGTCTAGGAATCCAAGAAAACATCACAAGTACAATCGCAAGGGAAGACCAATCACATCAACACTAAATGATTGAAGTCCTCTAGTTAAACTGCATAACAGAGAGATAGATAACTAACTTACCAAAGTATATGAACCACTGATGTTGAACTTTTTCATGATCCTCACAAAGTAAGGATAGCATGAGATAAAGGATTCGGCAACTTTTTTCTCACGTTCTGAAAAAGTTGACATTGGGCCTCTTTCAGGCAGATTCAACTCATCTTCTTTTCCAATTCTTCTCCGTGTGGCTGCCTCTGATTCAAAATCTAAGCACATTTCATCTAGGATAAAGACGGTGATTCCATACAGTTATATTTAATATGTATATAAGTACAAACATTTCTGAGCTAATAGCAGGAAGATATGTTTCAGTTAATACTACAAAAAAAAAAAATATTATACCCTTGTGATTGGAGAAAATTCCATCAACGGATGTAATTATGCCTAAGCTACAGCCTAATGTGTAAAGATGAAAGAGGGAAATAAAAAAATAGATCCATAAAATTTTGTAAGGGAAGAAATGAAAAGCACAAATCGAAGTGTACTTTCCAACTAGCAAGCAAGTGAAGATCAAAAAACTACTTGCGGATTGTTGAATTAGCACTCTCTCTTAAAAGGAGAACACTGCAAATTCTTGTCTGTAAAAGCGCTAGAATGATAGTTATCTTTGTTACCTGGCTTTCCATGGCCAGAATTCAGTTGAGAGGGCATGGCGGGACTGTTAAGTAAACTACCATATCGGACAATCTCCTCCGGGTACCTTGCAATAGTAATTGCGTCATCATGCTGACATGTTTCCTTGGTAGAAACGACTACCCCAGTTCCCTTCTCATTCTCAGCAGAATCTAAAAGAAAGTCAAAGCAGCTTTCCTTAGCTTTCTTGGCACCACATTCAGATATTTCACCTGAAAATACGCCTTGTTCCTCCCTTCCTCTTTTCCGACAAGACTTGCCAAGCTCTTCACTGCATTTAGAATGAAATGCGGACTCTTTCTCACAAGCACTCTGATCAAAAACTTGCACAGTGAAACACAACCCCCCATCATATCTGAAAACCAAAAGGTCACCACATGCAATAAGATGGTCCCTCACAAACGTTGGCCATCCATGATCAAGGAATACATCATCATCATTCTTCACTAACTGAACAGACCAAACGTTACCGCTGGGACCCACTAAAGAAACAGACCCACTTGTCGTCCCTTCCATATGTTTCATGAAACTCACTGGAATTTTCTGCCCAACAAAAATTAACGCTGTCAACAATCAACACACAACAGACGACCATTATATGTCATGACCATTAGTTACTCAGTACTCAATTTACTTTTAGTTACTTTTTTTAACAGTTTCACTCCCAAAAACTCGAACTTGGAACAAATGCAGAGATAATAACCCACTATACTTCCACTTTAGAACCGTAATTACATTCCACAATCACATAACAAGTAGAACATATCAAAGAAGAAACAAGTTCGAAAATAAAATAAAAGCAATGAAACAATAACGATGAAAATAATAGGAAATACCAGTCTGGTGGGGGTCATATTAGAGGAGAAAATCTCAAAGAAGCAAGGACGTCGCTTTGCAATAACCATCTCCGGTTGATTCTCTTTTTCAATGTTCTCTATAGACAGAATACAGATTGCGGGAAAACGAAAGAAAGTTGGTAACTTTCTCTGGAATTACATGGAAATTTATGGAATTCGAGAACAAGGACATGTAAATCATAACCAAATTCTGAGGAACCAAACGGAGAGAGAGATAAGAGAGTGAAGAAGAAAGAAGAAGGGAATTAAGAGGAGCGAGAGAGAAAGAGAGGGATCTGTTATTCACGCACAGAAATTAGCGCGTGACATCACATGCATTTGTAACGACGTCGTACTATGGAGTTAATCATACCCCATCAAATAAGCACTGCCTCCTGTAATAGTTGACTGTTGCAGAAATGATAAAAGCAGTGGTAGTAACTATCCAAAGCCCACGACTAAATGCCTCATTCTACCTACTTAACTTGCTTGTAGAAGAGAGAAGTCAAGTTTTATCTTTTGAAACAAAAGAAAATGTCTTGCACCCAATGAGCGAGTGCTATCTTCAGACAATTCTTACATTCGATAAACTTATTATGCTGAATGCTGAACTAATATATATGTTTGTATGGGCAAAACTCTACATGAACCTTAACAAGAGTTGTACAAAAACTACATTCCCAGTTACATCAAGAAGAATGAACAAATTCATATGCTCACATCACAAATATGTCCAGAAAGAGCAGAACATGGATCATTATGCAAAAAATTACACCTTCACATCTTTCCACCTCCTACAATCGCAAAGTTGAGTCTCACATTTCTTCTTGGACCTTGTGAGTGTCTCTGTATCCACCTTTAACGGATGCAAACCTCCTTCATCTATGTTTATGAATCATCATCTTCAACTAATGTTAATTCCCCCTCTTCAACGAAAGAGGGTCGAAGAAACTTAGCAATGAAGGCCCACATCTTATAGACATCTTCAAAATTGGTTAAAAATCCGAGAGATGCAGTAACAACCTCCACGCGATAGAACACATTTTTACTATCTTGGCGGCCGTTAGCCATTGGCTTGCACAATGCTGTGTCTTCAAGGTTTAAGTTCCTGGAATGTTGTTTTGGGCCGTCTACCATTCTTACATGGCTAAGAATGCCAATTCCCAAAGAGATTCCATGTTTATCAGCTAACTTCTGTACAACTTCTGGGTGGATTAGTTGCCCTTTAGTGCAGTCCCTGACATTGAAAGCTACAGAAGCACCTCTTTCATATTTTATCTTGGGGCCATATATCTGTACAAGAGATGCTTCCTCACCATCTGAAGATGGAATGCGAAGTTGAAGTAAGGAGGTGACAAGCCAGTTAATGAGATATCGGAGTCTGAGAGTAGTTTTGTTGAGTCCCAGCAAGTCGATGTGATCCAGATGTCGGCAAATTATCTCCGGCTCTGTTCTTCCCCATTCTTGTTCGTCGCCGTCACCATCATCGTCACTATACGATTCGTAATCACCATTGGTAGCTGCAGATACATCCCCCACCTCAAAATGACTTGAATTTTCTCTGTGATTTTCTTCCATGCTAAAGGAAACTCTGTGGCTCATGCCAACAACTCGATCAACCTCTTCCAAACCAAAGTACCTGCCCCTTTCTCTCCCACCCAACAGTCTAAACTCACCTTCTGTCTCTCTCCTTATAGCACTCTCCTTTGCTTCTTCGCTAATACCGCATGCTGAAGCACTGTCATGTGCATCATGCTTAAGGCCAGAAATCTGGTTGGGACAGAATCCATTTGATGTCAAGATCGACCTAGGATCTGCCAACTTTGACTCATCTCTTATTACAAACTCCTCCTGAATCTCTCCGGCATGCTTTGAGTCAGCATTTTCCTCTCTATTGTTTAAGATATGCTCTCTTCCAGTGTATATTTCTTCTTCAGGAATTCCCTTTGAATGGTCAGGCTCCCGGGCCACCGATAGCACAGCTGCATCGAAAGATAAAACAGGATCGTTATGTATTCTGTGATTTTTCTCATTTTCATCACATCTGGAACTCTTTATTGATTTTGATGCTGGTTTAGGCAAGAATCGGTTCATGAACCTATTGCCAGAAATCCATGATGGTGAAAGTGGGGAACCTGTTTTCTGCTTGCTCAATTGCTTACAATTATCAGACGGTAATGGACTGTGACCCAAATCAATCCAGTACGAATTTTCTGATGATTCAGACTCACTGAAAATTGGACTTCTCATGACCTCGCCAACTGAAAAGCTCTCTGCTTCCTCAAAAATGGTGCTTGCCCCATCTCTATCTGAGCTGTTATCATGTTCCATCTCAGTTTCAATAACATCCCTGACCTGGTTGGGAGTGAATACACCTGAAAAGGCAGGCAACTGTGATCCCCCTTGTGTTTCTGGTACAGTTTCTTCATCACAACAGATAGCATTTTCTTCAATTCCAGCCAAAACATCAATACCATCCATAGAATCACCCAAATATTGAGGGAAAACAGGTAGAATCCTAACCATACCAGACCCAGTACGCCCACCCTCATTTTGCAGACTTGCCATTACAGATTTCTTGATCAGAAGGCACCCAAACCCAGTTGGATCAGACCCAAACACTCTATAGAATGATGTGATAATAAAATCTGGGCGGAACAAGGAAAGCCCCAGTGAATCCATATCCTTGGGACCTAATGCCCCAGCATCCAGCAAAACATGCCAATTATTTTGTTGAGCAAGTGCCATCCACTGGTAAGAATACTTGGCCCCAGTTACTCTAGACTGAACAGGAAAAACAAAGAGCCCAACTGCAGAATCTTTCTTTCTCTTCTTCTTATTTGAAATATGTTTCCTCAGCTCCTTAGAACACAGCTTTAGAGTAGGCCATTTATACCAAGCACTGTAGACCTTAGCACCTTTGTCTTTGGCACACTGAGCCATCCAATTGACAGACTGACTCTCGTGATCAAACATGGTCAACAGGTTCTTATTTGAATGGAATGGATATGATTCAGCTAGCAATTTAAACGCAGAGCCTCTACTAACAGTGAAAATAAGACCATATTCATTCTCAGGAATGTTCAAGTGATCCATAATCCTAGTTTTTATATCGTGTTCTGCAGTACCCTTCTCGGCACCTCCATAAAGAGCATGATTACTCAAGTTCGCAGTAATTTCATGCAAGGTAAATGCAGAAGACTCCCAGTATTGTTGAGTTTGAAGATTAGAAAACAACCCAAAGCCACAGTAATCAAGACATACCTTGGATGAAGAATCAGACAGATGTCCATACTCATCAACTCTCAAATGATCAATCCTTTCTGTTGATTGAAACTTCGGGTACATTGTTAGAAACTTGGTGAAGGCATCGTAGAGTTGTGGAATCGACTCCTCGGAGCTAAAACTTTTCTCTGCAGCCATAGCTGTGGCACGCAAGAACTCTTTCTGGGCGTGCAGCCGAGCAAGTGAACGTGATCTACCAATAACTGTTCGCTCCTGACTCGCAGATGTGTCTGCATCAATATCTTGAGATTTTGCGAGAGACCCATCTTCAGAAGCTGCCTCAAGGGCCTCTTTAAGTTTGTTTTCTTGCAATTGACGAAGCACAGTCAAGCCAGAACCAGAACGAGAACCAGAGCCACCTCTCCTTTTGCTCTTCTTGTCCACTAACAGAGCCGCACAATGGATAATTGGTTTCCATAGTGAAAGATGCATGAATGCAACCTCTCTCGCTCTCTCTTAGACCAATCCCAGTGTTACCCTCCAAGTACAAAAATCAGTAGAGACCCGAATGAAAGAACAGAGGAGTCTTTGAAACTCAAAGTTGTCAGCTTGGCAAAGGAACTGACATTCTAGACTTTGGCACTTTATACCTAAGAAATATTCAAAAATATCAGACACAAGATATATTCTTTTCGTTGGGGCGACACAGAACTTTTTCGAGATTAACAGGATTGGTCATAAAGAAGAGGAAAGGTAAAGAAAACCCATCTGGTAAGAATCAAACCTTTGACGCAGATCAGAAAACCGTAGCTTTATCGTCGCTTTAAGGGCCCATAATTTGCGGGTTCCAATTCAAATTCAACACCACCACCACATTGAAACGCCGTCCGATTTTAAGGAGAATTCAGACACGAACCCCACAAAAGAAACAAAACCCAGATTCAAAGTCATCTCCAGAAACCGAATTCCACGTTACAAAAGCCAACTTCCCCTGAATCCTCACTCCTAGTAAACAAGCTAGCTAAAGATACTAAACAGTACAACCTATCAACAAAGCTACCAACAAGGTACGAGAAACCTAGACGCAGAGCTAGAAGAGGACCAACAAAAACGCTGACTGACCCTCTAACCACCACTCTTCAATTCCTCTGTTTTTTTTTCCTTTTTCCTCCTAGTTTCCTCTATTGCTCTGCTTCGTTATGTGCTAAACAGAGACAAAGTTAAAAGGCAAAGCTCAACTTTTTGAAGACCACCAATTCTGCATTTACTACAGCAGTTAATGTAGACATGTATGCATTAAATGCGACTGCTTTCTCTTCCGTTCCCCCACCATTATTAAATCTTCGTTTCGCTGCAATGCCCAACATACCCCTCTCCTTTTACTTTCTCCACGAACCCTGTCTTTACATTAAAGTTGCAGAATGTTTGATGAAAGTTGCGAAATAAACACCTCAGTAACGCATCTTTGACTTCACCTGCCAACTAAATAATACATTAAGTTACTGGCCTATAAGTATATTCCTAGAAGTTTTGGTATGGCTGAGTATTATCCTTCACTGCACTGGTTCTTCTACTTTTTTAGTTAAAATATGGTGCCAGTTGCTTTCTTGTTTATGGGAACTGAGGTTGTCACAACGTTGAAAATGGCCCAACGAGTCCTTTTCTCTTCTTTTTGGTTAGTTGGTAGGTTGAGTTAATGCAGAAAGACCTACTCATCAAGTATTTGAACCGCATTTTACACAATCAACTAACCAAAAATCTGTGTGACAAGGGCTAATATCGAGTCTTAAAACAATCTCAAGATGTAGGTAAGTTATTAACGGTTCTTCTGGCTTAAGTGAAGTTGTGGATTCGAACCGCTCTTATGTATGCAATAGTTTAAAACTTAGAGTTAGAGTTGTATCTCTCGTAAGAGATCTACTTAATTTGAACAAAAATTATTCTAAAAATAGATGACTTAAAAGTACCTTTTTATAATTAAAATCTTCTTAAAACATTTAGTAAAAATCATTAAAAAAAGATGTCTTAAAAATAACTAAAGAAGGTTAAAATAAAAATGTCCTTGTCAATTTTGAACAATCAACTAAAAAACTGGGGTCATACTTGACCTGTTCGTAGTAGACTCCTAAATTGATTACGTTGGATTCCCACGAGCATTTGTTGGATTTTTTATATGTCAATCTGGTTGAGACTTCAGGCCAACAAAGCATCCAAGGATAGTTTCAGGAGAAGTCAATGACAGCCGTTAAGTTGTTCCAGACGCCATTTTAAGACGCATTACTTACCTTTACAACAGTAAACACTTGCCCTTGGGTTGTAATAATGCAGTTATTACTGATCATTAAAAAAAATTAGTTGAATTGTCTGATTTAATTAAAAAAATTTAATTATCTAATTTTTATTTTTAATTTAATTTACTTTAATAATTCTTGTTATTAAAATTGATCAATTTATTAATTAATAGGGAAATTTTTATTAGTTAATAAATTCTTATAAATTAAAATAAATAAATTAATTTTTATTTAATAATTTCTTTTTAATTAAACTTCAAATTTTTCGATAAGTAAAAACAATCTATTTTAATTATATTTCAAATTTTTATTTAATCTTTTGTCAAATGGTCTAATACCGTTTTAAGTCTTTTAAACCCTAAGTATCTTATCTTACTAGTTTAACTTTTTGGTAATTATTTTTACTAATACATATTATTATTATTATTATTTTACTTCCATGAGATAAAGATGGGAAATAAAGCCCATCTCGAAGAGTTATGAACCGATTAAAAAAATTTAAATAATAAATACTTTTGTCTATTTATCTAAAAATTTATGTTTTAATAACTTACGCAAAAAAAAAAGGGATTTTTCTGAATTTCTTGTTGAATATATATATTCAGGAGTCAATGCCTCGCTTCACGACATGTTTAAGTTAATAAATATATTTGATGTGTTATGATTTTAAAAAAAACATGCATGTCAGATACTGTTTTCGTAAAGTTTTCAACTCCCCGTTGGCATCCCAAAACAGTTTTTAACATCGAAACATTGGAGTTTGTTTGGCTTTTATTATTATTATTTTTTTGTTTTTACGAAGTATTTTAGGAGATCCTAATTATAAGAAGACACCTTTAAGTTATTCACATTAAGACTAATCCTCGCTTGAATTGGATAGGTCCCTTGTAAGAGACAAAAGCTCCGTTATTCATACTCTGTGTTAGGCTTTTATTCATACTCTATGTATGGTCTTTTCTTTATTACCTTATAGTTTGCATTTTACCATCTCTTTGTATCAGGAATTTTACATCGGACAATTATTAGAGCATTTAATAATTTATAATAGTGTGCAAATCTTCCCTTCTTGAGCTAGGTTTTGGGGTGAGTTAGGCCCTTTTAACGGGAAGGTTTGCACATTATTATAAATTCTTGAATGCCCTCGTAGTGTCTGATGTGGGATTTCTGAGACACCCCCTCAGTCTAGAGCAGGACTAGATATCTAATGGACATATTGGGCAAAGGAACATAACCGAACACCGTCCCAAACCATCGAGACAAACTAGCTCTGATGCTATGTTAGAAAGGCCTAACTCCTCCCAAAAGTTAGCTCAAGAGAGAAAGGTTTGCACACTATTATAAATTCTTGAATACTCTCATAGTTGTTCGATGTGGGATTCCTGACACACCCTCCTCAGTCTAGAGCAGGACTGGACATCTGATGGACATATCAGGTATAGGGATATATCAGGTACCGTCCTAAACCATCGAAACAAACTGACTCTGATACCATATTAGAAGTACCTTACCCTCAAAAACTAGCTTAAAAAGAAAAGGTTTACATACTATTATAAATTCTTGAATACCATTATAGTTACCCGACGTGGGATTTCTTGTATATGGGAAACACTTGAGTGTTCGAGAAAAAACAAAAGAATGCCTCCTATACTTGAGTGATCAACGTTACTGGCATATATACTCTAGCACTATCCTCGACTGCTAATTATTTTAATTCGGTTTATTCAATTTGTTATAGGTTTTAACGATTTGGATTGCCTAGAAACACTTGTCTGCTTTTTATCTTTAATAAAAATGCCAAAATGTATTTTTTATTTACAGCAACAATAAACAAAAACATGTTAGATCCACAAAGCAGTGTTTACACATTTTACATTTTAATTGTATTACAGATTGAGAAAGTGGTCGCATGTTGTTTCTCGACATCCAGATGCGGCCCTCAATGTCATTGACATGGCTCCATAAACCATACCTAGTGTCTAACAAGATGTTCCTCAATAAACATGTTGGTGGTCCACATAATAAGATAATATATTATGTCTTAAATTAAAAAATCCAACCAATTTAGCCGGTTGAATTATAAAATCTTGAATAGTTTAATTTTTTGATTTGATTTTCAACTTTTTTATTCGATTTATTTTAATAAATTTTGTTGTTAAATTTTTAATTAACTTTTATTTAATAAATTGTATTATATTTCAATTAACTTTTATTTAATAAATTTTTATAGATAAATACAATTTCTTTCAATTATATTTTAAAATTTTTAATTTTATTTAATTTTAGTAAGTTTTATGATAGTCAAATATTGGTTAAATTTTTTAAACTTTAAACTTTAGTCTTTCCGGTTTAACTTTTGATAAAACATTGAAAATTTCAACATAAATCTTTAAATCATATGTTTAAAATTAAATAACGATTGAAAATTAAACAATTAACGTGATTTAAATAAGTATTTAAAGTCTCAAGAAGATCTAGGAAATTTAAATTCAAGACCATGTGTTCGAATAAAATTTAAAGAGCCTCCTTCAGCCACCTCTAAGAAGTAATATAGGCGACTTTTGTCAATATACATAAGTTCCTAGGGTTTTGGAGCGTCGACTTTTTCTTAATGCTGACTGGGGCTACTCCATTTGTACAAGTAATCGAGTAGTAGCTCTTTTCTAAGAGATGGGTTTTGCTTTTTCTATCTTTTACTTTCATATTCAAAACACTTTTTCCATGATATCAAGTGCGTTCAAATTTCATCTTTAGTGTAAAGTTCATCGATTTCCAGGCGAGCCAGGCTAGTGGGGGCTGCTACTGAAAAAAAAAAAAACCTAGCTATGGCCGACGTGATTCTCGAGATGTGATAACCTAAGCTTGTAATCGTGGATAAGAGACTCGGCTTAAGTTGATCCCACGTTTGGTCCGATTTCCCCTTGCTCTCAACAAAAGAGATTTGCCTACTAGCCCAATTACAGAGGGAATACACGAAAACCCAATGAGCCGAAAACCAAATTTAGACCAACCAATGAACCATACGATGACGGGTATAAATATAGTAGAGAATGCCAAACTTGCCTTCCCATATTTAGGGACATGTGATTACAGCTGCGGAGGGATTATTGGGTAGCCTCACAACAATGCCAAAATCAAAATGTTGGGCTCTATAAGCCGTCCCTTAGGTCTCTTGAAGGTGGTAATGATTATGAGAATAATGTTGTTCTCTGGTGGGTTTTTAGCAATCTTTTTTCTTCTTCTATCTTCCACTTCCTCGTTGACTTCCTCTTTAGGCCTTTCGGATTCAGAAGTTCTTCTCATCACCCGTCGCCAACTCTTGTCCCTTAAAGAGAATGATGATTTGCCTGATCATTATGAGTACAACGTGAGTGTGGAATTTACCTTTCCCAATCCCAAGCTTAGAGGAGCCTACATTGCACTTCAGGCCTGGAAAGATGCCATTCACTCTGACCCTAACAACGCAACAGCTAATTGGGCAGGTCCTAACGTTTGTGAATACAATGGGGTGTTCTGTGCATCGGCTCTCGACGACCCTAAACAAACGGTAGTTGCAGGCATTGATCTTAACCATAATGACATTGCTGGCTTCCTTCCCGCTGAACTGGGGCTATTGAGAGATATTGCTTTGTTTCACATTAACACCAATAGGTTTTGTGGGATTATTCCCAATAGCTTCTCACATCTTAGCCTTCTTTTTGAGCTAGATGTTAGTAACAATCGGTTTGTTGGTCCATTCCCTAAGATTGTTATATCATTGCCCCAGCTTAAGTACCTTGATATTCGATACAACGATTTTGAGGGTGAATTGCCTTCAGAGCTTTTCGACAAGGACCTCGATGCATTGCTCTTGAACAATAACAGGTTCACATCGACCATTCCTGACTCTCTCGGGTCGTCCACAGCTTCTGTTATAGTGTTCGCCAACAACAACTTCACAGGTTGCATACCATCCAGTATCGGGAATATGGTGAACACCCTGGAGGAGATTGTCTTCCTGAACAACAATCTCTCAGGTTGTTTGCCAGTTGAAATTGGAAAGCTCACAAATGTGACAGTTTTTAACGTAGGTTCAAATTCATTTACTGGAACATTGCCCAAGTGCTTTAAAGATCTTGGCAAGGTCCAGCAATTCGACGTCTCCCGTAACATGCTCACAGGTTTTGTTCCTGAGACCCTTTGCACCATACCCAGCTTGGAGAATTTCACATTCTCCAACAACTACTTCAATGGCGAGGCACAATCATGCGAGCCCGGAAACAAGAATCGTCGTGTTTTTCTGGATGATGTCAATAATTGTTTGCCCAACAGGCCACAACAGAAGTTGCAGAAGACTTGTAGTCCAGTTGTGAATAAGCCAGTTGATTGCAGTAAGGCCAAGTGCGGAGGATCTTCTACAAGTCCTCCAGTGGCCCAACCACCAAAACCTGTTGCTAACCCACCATTGCCACAACCAAAATCGCCTCCTACTCCAATCTCAGCTCCAGCCCCATCACCTTATGATGATCCTCATGGGCATTCACCCACTGGTTTTGGCACTTCACCATCAGAATCACGTTCTCTTCCACCACCTCCTGTCCACTCTTCACCACCACCACAAGTACACTCTCCACCACCACCAGCCCCAGTCCTCTCTTCACCACCACCAGCCCCAGTCCACTCTCCACCACCGCCAGTGCACTCTCCACCGCCGCCAGTCCAAAATCCTCTTACGCCAATTTTCTCACCGCCACCATTTGCTCATCCACCAAGCCCACAAATTTACTCGTCCCCTCCTAAAGTACGTTCATCACCGCCCCGTGCAATACAATCTCCACCTCCAAAAGTAAGAAAACCGCCACCAACTCATCATTCATTCTCACCACCAAAAGACCTCAGCCCACCTCGAGCAATGCACTCTCCACCCCCACAAGTGGTACATACACCACCACCCAAAGTAACTACTTCTCCACCACAACAAACCCATTCCACTCCTCCAGCTCACTCTCCTCCGCCACCAACTTATCCACCTCCTACTCATCATAACTCCTCGCCACCAACTGACCAAAATCCACCCAAAGTGGCACATTCTCCACCACCCAAAGTAACACATTCTTCACCACCTCAAGCACAAAAATCTCCACCCCGAAAAGTACATTCTTCACCACCACCCGGAAAAGTACATTCTTCACCACCACCCAAAGTAACACATTCACCACCACCCCAACAAGTACATTCTTCACCACCACCCAAAATAAGACACTCAACACCACCCCAAGAAGTACAGTCATCCCCACCACGCCAACAAGAACATTTCGCACCACCCAAAGTCACACATTCTCCACCACCTCTCACTGTTCCCTCCCCACCACCTTCAAAGCTCAATCCACCACCCCACCAAGATCATTCTTCACCACCACCCGAAATAGTACATTCTCCACCACCACGCCACGCAGTTCATTTTTCACCACCACCAACAGTAACACATTCACCACCAACTCAAGAAGTTCATTTTTCATCACCACCACAAAAAGTACATTCTTCACCACCACTGCAACAAGCACATTTTCCATCTCCACAAGTACCAAATGTTCCACCACCTCAAGTAATGCATTCTTCACCACCCGAATTAACCCATTCTCCACCACCTCTTTCACCTCCTACCGTCTCCACGTCACCTCCACCTCCAGAAATTCATCTTCCACCATTCCTCGGGTACTTGTACGCTTCCCCGCCTCCTCCATTTTTCCCAGGTTACTAAGCATGATACGTTTCTCAATTTATTCTCTTCCATTTAACTTAGAATCTAGCAACCCATTTTTGTAATCTAAAAGATCGTTTGTGGTCTTGAATTGTAAAGTAATCTTCTTCAACTTATTTCTGTTGCTATTTATGTGTAGATCAGTGTTAGTTGAGAGATGTAATACTGGACCTTCCTGTAAAATAAAGAGAAAGGAATCCAATCCTTGTTTTTCTCTTCTTCTCATCCTTTTCTCCTCCATATTTTAACAAAAGCAATGAATTGTTCACGCTGAATTCATTGCCATTTCATTTCATTATACCAAATCCAAAGTGATCATAATAATAATTAAAAGACACCACCATCTTGAATTATAACTTCTATATATTATAGTGTTCAGTATTCTAGTATTAAATTACCATTTCAACAGAATGCTTAATTACAAATATTAAAAATAATTTAATACATTATATTTAATCGACTAGTATTGCATCCGTAGTTATAGTTCTATGTGGTAAGCTCATGTAAGAATATTTTCTTTATATTATTTCTTTACATTGTGTTAGATAATGTGTATTTCACAATTAACCTTGGCAAATATGTCTATGAACTGGTATTAACCGAACCCCCATAAGATTCCCATACCCCAATTTTGCACGAACAAGATAGAAATCAATACGAACACTACAAGAAAATTATAACTTATCGACGGAAAATTACCGTAGTAAATTAGCAACGGAATTTGATTATCCGTTGGTAAAGTTGTCAGAGAAAATGACATTTTGCTACAAAAAAAATATCCATCTGTAAAGATGGAGGGAAATTATCCCCGCTATTTTACCAACGAAATATGGTTACGGAATTGTGAAGGCTGTCACCAAAATAGGCGGCAATGGTTGGCGGCAAAATAAGCGTCAGGGTGTATCAACGGAATAAATGTTCGTCAGTAAATTACCAACTGAAAGTACATTTCGTCGGTAAAAATTAAAGTTAAACGCCGTCGTTGGGTCTTTGGCTTTAACGTTTTTAATAAAATGAAAACATATTTTCGTAAAAATTTAAACCCACTCGAAAACCCCCCGTTCCCTCTCCCCTGCCTCGTTTTTTCATTATTTTCTTCTTGATCACTGTCGGTCTTCTCTCTTCCACCGTCGAGCGTCCACCGTCCATGCTTTGCTTTCGTCCATCTTCCATTGTCTTCAATTAAGTTGAGGTTAGTCATTCATCTAGTAGCTCTCGGGTTTTTTTTGTAAGAAATTTTGTTATTAAATGGTTATATGAACGTCGGTTGGTTTATTTTTGTGGCAATATTCTACGTTTTTTGTTGGGCCCCGATTCGTAATAAGCATGTTTAAATTATTTTGAGGTTTTAGTTTGATGATTTTTATTTGGTTGGAATAAATTGAGGATTTTATTGTGTAGGTTATGATTATTCAATGAAGGATTTAGTGAAATTAGATTTGTTGATAAATTATTATTTTGTGATTTATTGTTCGTATTAAAAAGAATGATATGAATTGAGAGTTTTATGAGTTATTAGAATAAGTTGAATTGAAAGAGTAAATTAAGAAGTTATATATGTTTTAAAGCTTAAGGTATATGAAGTGGGCTTTTAGCCTTTGAAATAGCATTTAAAATGAAAAGGAAGGAAACTAAGTGGGGAATTGTGGTGTTTTTAAGAGGAGGCCCACGAAATTTAAGTTTTAAAGAGGGAAAGCCCATTAGGTTAAGAATAAAACAAGAAAGGAAGCCCAAGGCTAGGGTCCATTTGAGTTACAATTTAAGGATGATGTTAGCTTAGGTTT
>JANIPN010000006.1:4832008-4842465 GCA_027478595.1 Erythroxylum anguifugum
TGTTATAGAGGGCACAACCGTAAAATGGAGAGGACAAGATGAAAATGGCTTCGACACGCTTCTACTGTAACCTCTTCCTCGGAACACGATAACCTTAACTTACGCAATCTTACGACAACTCAACACTGCAGACACTCGCACTCTGTTTTTCTCTTATTGCTTAATAATCTTAATCTTGTACTGTGTCTCAAATCTCACACTCGCTTGCATGTTCTCTCCTCATTCCTTCTATCGTATATAACTAATAAAAACTACAAAAGACTTGTCCTTTACTCTGCGTGTTACCATCCTGAGCGGTTTATTTTATTTGGGTTCTTCTCTTTTTGGGTTATTTTTGATCCTGCTGCGTCGTCCGAGTGAAGGCAGTTCTGATTAATTTATTTATTTGTGCTTTTTCGAGGAACTCCCTTGTGCCGCCCTCTAGTTCTGTCGGTGATTTAAAGCGGTAGTTTAATATATCTAAGAGTAGTGAAGAGGTTTGAGTTTCTACTTCCTATCCGTAGTTACTCTTCCACTTAGCTTTTTAACCAACTCTTCCACTTAGCTTAAGTCGTGACTTAGTGAGGTAAGACTAAGCGAGGAAACAACATGGGGGAAACGGCACCACCGCCAGCTGCGGCGGCACCACCACCTCCGCCGCCTAATTTGGCCTTGTCAAAAGGGCCCATCTGGACTCCGGCCGAGCAACTTCTCCAGCTTCAGTATTGCATCCATTCTAACCCCGCTTGGCGTCAGTCTCTCCCTCCCTCTCTCTCACTTTTCATATGTTTTGTACTTACCATGATTCGGTTTCTGTAGTTTAATTAGTATCTTTCTATTGGTTCTAATTTGGGTTTATTCGATTCTGCAAAAGCCTGTTAAAGTTCGAGGTTTTTGTGCTAAAGGTGGATGCTTTTAGCCTAGTATTCTAGTGGCTATGCACGAGAGGAGATATTCTACTTTATGCCTGTCTGCGTCTCTAGTGGGGCTGCTACTTGGTGGTTGATTTTGATTATTTCTCTTTTATATATATTTTGGTGTGAATTAGGTAATAAATCACCACCTGGATGCGAATCTTGGATCATAACATTCAATCGAGAAATGGATTATTATTATTATTTTAATAACAACAATTTTGTTGCATATCAAATCATCTTTATGCAGTTTATAAACGTCTATAATGTAAAAAGGCTTACATTAGTGAGCTATTTGTGGGGAAAAAACGAATATTTAAAGATTTGGAAGAAAATGATAATTTGAAGATGTCGAAATCTTATGATTCCAACCTAACATATGATAAATATAATTTAATAAATAGCTTTTATAGTTACTAGTCTAATGATAATTTCAAGTGAATAGAGTAAAAAATGTAAGAGAGTATTATTTTGCATAACTTTCCCCATTTCGGTTTGCTCATTAATGTCTTGTAAATTGTAAGTTGGTTCAAATTCTCTTTAATTTGCGATAGTTTGTACCTGTATTTCATATATGATTATTTTCTTTTGAATTGCATGGATCAATTATGAAGTTCAAGGATTGCATATGTTATGTTATTTATTATTATCTTATTCTCGTTTTGCAACTAACTAAGAAAGCAATTCAATTTCGCAGCTGAGATGTTTCTTCTAGCTTTCCAACATTACATTGTGATGCTTGGAACCATAGTCTTGATTGCCAGTGGTCTTGTGCCTCAAATGGGAGGTGATCATGTAAGCTTTGTTCATCTTCTGAATTTCCTTGTCAACTGCAAATTATTGGTCATTGGTTATTATTTATTTGAATTGGTGTTTATTGCGGAAGGGGGACAAAGCTCGTGTTATTCAAACTCTGCTGTTTATGACGGGACTGAATACATTGCTTCAAACATTGATAGGAACAAGGCTGCCCACAGTGATGAGTGCATCAGTTGCTTACACTCTACCTGTATTGTCAATAATCAAGGATTTGTCTGATGAGAACTTTGCTGATGATAGTGAGGTATGAAGTACTTGATATAACTGAAATTCGAACAATATTCTTGTACATGACTTATTGTGTGTTCTGCATTTTGGTAGTTTATTTTATATCCATATGCATGGTTCGCTGCATATTCTGTAAACTTTAGATTGTGAAATATGAACTTTCTTCCGACATGGTTTGAATCTTTTTACCTGCTTTAGATTCTTATTAGAATGAGTTTGGTTGTTGTAGAGATTTTCCCACACTATGAGGACTATTCAAGGATCACTTATAGTTTCTTCCTTTGTCAACATCATTCTTGGGTATGGTCAACTTTGGGGTCATTTGACCAGGTACTTATTCTATTCTCTAGTCTGTATTTGTTGTGCTCATTTTGTTTAGATTTTATTGTCACTCTCCTCTCTTTTGCGTAAGAATGTTACATTAGTTCCCTTTTTGTAATGCTTAAGGTTACTCCTTTCAGGTTTTTTACTCCTATTGTTGTCGTGCCAGTGGTATCTGTGGTTGGTCTTGGTCTCTTCATGAGAGGTTTTCCACTGGTAGTGATTCTTACTGAGGGCTTTAATTTAATACTTGTTGCTTTTGAAAGCTAATTAAAAGAAGTATTTTTGTTGAAACTTCATAATGCAGCTTGCAAATTGTGTGGAAATTGGCCTACCTATGCTGATTCTTCTTGTCATTTGCCAGGTAATTTATCTTTTTAGGTTATGATTATTTTGGTCTCCAATACAGTAACGAAGATTTGTGTGTTTATGGCAGTACTTAAAGTATCTCCACGAAAGGGGCCGTCCAGTACTTGAAAAGTTTGGCATACTCTTGTGTATCGGGATTGTATGGGCTTTTGCTGCCATCCTCACTGCTGCCGGTGCTTATAATAGTGTTTCACCATTAACTAAACAAAGTTGCCGCACAGATCAATCTTTTCTGATATCTTCTGCTCCATGGTATTGCCAGAAGCACTAGTCTTTTCTGTTCACATGGTGTTGAGATATGCTGAAATTGTTATTTTCTCTGACATGCTTTCTTGTTTTTCAGGGTTAGAGTTCCATACCCATTTCAGTGGGGTGCTCCCATATTTAGAGCAAGCCATGTCTTTGGAGTGATGGGGGCCGCACTTGTAACATCTGCGGAGGTTCATTCTTTCTTTCAAACTTTTGTTATATAATTTCATAAATCATTTTTAATTATACATCTGGATGTTTTTGCAAACCTGAACATACTGCTTAAGTTTTGACTGGGCATCCAGTAACTTATGATCATTTATTCATGGATTTAACAAATTGTTCTATTTTGTTTTCTTGACTAATCCTCAAACTTCCACTGCAGTCAACTGGAACGTTTATTGCTGCTGCTCGGCTTGCAGGTGCTACATATCCTCCATCACATGTCCTCAGCAGAAGTATAGGTCTGCAGGTCCGTTCAATGCCATATATTTCTTTATTCTATTCCAGCTTGATTAGTTGTATGCCTGCAGTTAAACAGATGTTAGGAAGTTGTGGATGTTTTGACAACTTAGAGGTGTGACCATTTTTTTTGGTAATTTAGGGTATTAGCTTACTGCTTGATGGGATCTTCGGAGCCGCTGTCGGTACCACTGCATCTGTGTAAGGAAAAAAGTGCCCTGGCGAAGTCTACTTTGGGCTTAAGTTTCTTTACTTCCAACAATGCAGCAAAGCTATTCTACGTCAAACATCTTTTAGCTAGAATTAGATGTCTTACAAATGTCCAAGATCTAAGTTAGCTTGTCTTGTGCATTGCTGCTACCATAGAATGGAAATACAATCATTTTATCTGTTATTGTGGTAAAAACAGATTTAAAAAATGCAAAAGATCCACACCAGAATTGAGAAGTCATTTTGTTGACTGACTTGAATGATATTGCAGTGAAAACGTGGGTCTTCTTGGATTAACACTCGTAGGCAGCCGAAGAGTGGTGCAGATATCAACTGGTTTCATGATCTTCTTCTCTATATTTGGTTTGTATTTGTATCAGTTATTAATTGTTCAATATAATCGGCAGGAGTGCATATTTTTGAGTTGATTATGCTATGTCTTGCATATTCTCAGGAAAGTTTGGGGCCTTCTTTGCATCTATTCCTCTTCCAATATTTGCTGCCATATACTGCGTTTCATTTGGCATTGTGGGTGAGTGATTCTATTTTTATCATTGAGACATTATTCTACAAGAATGATTACATAATCCAAGACCTTGGTTCTGTTTTCCTGTTGGGCAGCTGCTATCGGTATTTCGTTTATACAGTTTGCAAACAACAACTCCTTGAGAAATCACTATGTTATGGGCCTGTCTTTGTTCCTTGCAATATCAATCCCTCAATATTTTGTCAGCAACACCACCCGTGATGGACATGGACCTGTGGGAACTGGCGGTGGATGGGTAAGTTGCATATAAACATCATGCTTTGATTGCCCATTTTTTCTTTTCTACGTCTACCATGCATTTAACACCGAATGCTTCAATCAACCGTTAAGATTCTTGGTTTTAGTTGATCTAATAAAACATGGTTCTAAACAATCAATTTGCAAATATCAACTTTAAAATTGTACGTTTCGACTGGCTTTTCCATCGTTCTCACATGTGGTGTACGCATTGTGACCTGCAGTTCAATGACATATTGAACACAATTTTCTCATCACCTCCGAGCGTGGCAATCATCGTCGCAACAGTTCTTGACAATACAATCGATGCAAGGCGCTGTGTAAACGACAGAGGAGTTCCATGGTTAAAATCTTTCCAGCGGAGGAAGGGAGATGCTAGAAATGACGAGTTTTATAGCCTTCCACTGAGGGTAAACGAGTGGGTGCCCAGCAGATTCCTGTGACCACACATTCACATGTGTGTCTGTATATTTAACAATACAGCGAGCAGACATTTTATGTTAATACGCGAGACGATGTCTGATTGATTCAAGTTAGTTTGTGAAACACAGAACCGTAACAACATAACCATGTTGTAGTTTTTTTCTCTTCTTCTGGTAAGCTATCTCGACGTCTCATTCTGTGTCTCGTATGGTAGTAGTACAGCAGAGATAATTATCGTAGTGGTAAGGCCATCTCGAACTATTCAAATTTTACAGCAAATTTAGCGTAAAAGTAAGAAAATATTTTAAGATTCTACAACACACCAAATTTGGCGTTACTTTATCTACTCCACACCAAATTTCTACACCAAATTTGGTGATCAATTATTCTCAAAGAATATTTCACAATAATTTAGTTATTAACTAAATTAATGTATATTTATACAATAATTTTTATTTATTTATTTATAAAAATTAAAATAAAATTATTATTCTTAATAAATTAACATAATTAATTAACTAATTATTATAACATATGTTAGTCTCGTTATTTATCATATATAATTAATATTATTGCAACAACAAATTAATAACATACACAAGTATAATATTTTTATTGCACACTTAACTTTTAATTTTTTGAATTACCATATCGTTCTTACAAATGTTTAATCAGTATATTATGAAGTTCATAATGAGCTTCTTTATCTTTAATTTGCTTATGTATGGTAAGGAATTCTTGAAAAATAATTGTATCATCTCTATTTAATATTAATTTTAGGGGCCAGCGTTTCGCTCCAATCTTGTATGTCAGCTTAAGTATCATGTTCATACTCAATGATCATATTGTGCATTATAATTATACTGGCATAATATCATGTAATATGGACTTTTTTTTTCAAAAACGTGCCGATTCTTTGATAATTGCAAATTGTGAAGGGAAAACTTCAAATACACGCTCGACATCTTTCTTACATGCTTCTTGCATCTTTGCAAATAACTTCTTTTTTAAGCTTTGGGGATCATGAATGGTTTGTACTAAGGTAGACCATTTTAGAAAAATACTATCAGCTAAATAATACCCAGTGTCATACACTTTTTCTCGAATAACATAATGAGCAGAAGGTGCTATACCTTTGGCAAGGTTTACGAACAAGTGAGATGCCTCCAACACATTGATGTCATATTTGAACTTGGCAAACCAAAGTGTGCATGTCATATCCACAAATCATAATCAGCTACAATCTCAAGAATAATAGTTGAGAATCCACTACGTCCACTCTATTGTCCTTGCCTAAGCCGTTGGATAATTTTGCCATGTCTAGTGCATGCAATTTAAGCTCCATAGCATCCTTGGAAAACTACGTTCTTCATTAATTTTAAGTAGTCTTGCAACATCATTAACATCCGGTGCTCTTAGATAACATTGTCCAAAGACCTCCACAATGGCTCGACAAAACCTTTTTGTACTTTCAATTGTAGTTGATTCTCCAATTTTAATGTATTCATCAATTGAATCAGCTAATACACCATACGCTAACATTCAAAATGATGATGTTAGTTTTTGTAAACTAGACAATCCTACTTTACCACATCCATCTCTCTGTTGCATAAAGTAGTCGTCATGACCTTCAATAGCACCAACAAGTAGTAGGAATAAATTCCGACTCATTCGAAATCACCTGCAAAGCATTGCTGTATTATATCTTGGATTTTTTGCAAATAATCATCTCATAGTCTTTGATTTGTTGCAACACGGTCACAATAAATTTCTCTATGACCAAGGATTGAGCCTTTGTGCTTTGGCTGGTTCACTATATTTTTCATATAATAATCCATTGCAAGGTTGTTATTGGTATATGCAGTAGTAACACATTATTTTGTGCTAATATTGCAGAAGTGAGATCCAATTTATCCTCCGATGAGGATGAAGATGAGGATGATATATGAGAAGTACTAGCATTAGTACTACTCATAGTTTGTAGATAAATATGGTGAAGGGTTCAAAGAAGAATCTACTAGTGATTCATTCCCTTGTATAGTAAATAATCTAAGACAAGATAAGGAATATCAGCAAAAAAATCTAACTCTATCTTATCCCAACTGTTGGATTAGATTGCATTCATCTCAACCGTTCATTAGTATTCCTATCCTATCCACACAATATCCAAGATAAGATGAGGAATTTCTGCAAAAAATCTAACTCTATCTCTTCCTATCTGTTGGATTAGATTGCATTCATCTCAACCATTTATTGGTATTCTTATCTTTTCCACACAATATCCAAGATAAGATAAGGAATCTCTATAAAAAATCTATCTCTCTTTTCCCAACCTTTGGATTAGATTGCATTCATCTCAACCGTTCATTGGTATTCTTATCTTTTCTACACAATATCTAAAACAAGATAAGGAATTTCTGCTAAAAATCTAACTCTATCTCTTCCCAACCGTTGGATTAAATTGTATTTATCCCAACCGTTCATTGTTATTCTTATCTTTTCCACACAATATGCAATACAAGATAAGGAATCTCAGCAAAAAATTGAACTCTATCTCTTTGCAACCGTTGGATTAGATTACATTCATCTCAATCATTCATTTACATTCTTATCTTTTCCACACAATATCTAAGACAAGATAAAGAATCTCTGTAAAAAATCTAACTCTATCTCTTCCTAACCGTTGTATTAGATTGCATTCATCTCAACTGTTCATTAGTATTCTTATCCTTTCCACATAATATCAAGATAAGATAAGGAATCTCTGCAAAAAATTCTAACTCGATCTCTTTCCAACTGTTGGATTAGACTGCATTCATCTCAACCGTTCATTGGTATTCTTATCTTTTCCACAACATCTCTATAAATAGTTAATTTGTTATACTAAACTGAAACTCTTATTTCATATAACACTCTTTGAAATCATAAACTATAGCACTCTTTGAAACCTATCTGCAAAATAACAAGCTCAAAGTTTGGTGTAAAGCCTTCAAATACCTCTCGAAGTCTGAAGAAGATCGAGTCTTGTGCCATATATATCTCAATGTTTCATAAGACCCAGTCACTGGTAGAGATCAATCTATAACTCAGTTTTGGTCTCGTATCACAACTGAGTACCATCAATTGCTGCCGAATCATATCACCACTATTTGATCTTGGAGATCTTTACAAGGTCGACGACATACCATAATGATAGCTATTGGAAAATTCAGATAATGTGTTCGACAAATTGAAAACTTGAATTCAAGTGGTGCTTCTGAATAAGATATTGTAAGTGCTTTATTTATTTATTTATTTTCTTTGTATGAATTGAAATACGTTTGATTTATACCCTAAAGTCTAACTTAAGTTACATTGTTGTCTTGCAGTTCGAGAAAGCAAAAGATTTACTCATTCAAGATCCAAAATTTCAAAAAGATTTCAAATTTGATCATATATAGCCAATCCTAAAAAATATGAAGAAATATACTGATACTAATGAAGAGAAAGCATCAAGTCATCGAAAACGATCCAAGTAGAATGAAATGTCACCTTTCGAATCCCAAAAATCAGATAAGTCAATAGGATCATCGTCATTTTGTATTGATTTAAATAATGATTTTGAAGTTAAAGATAAATTTCCTAAAAGAAATGATGAAGCTGATCGTCCTATTGGGAGGAAGAAAGAAAAAATAAAAAAGGAACAAAATGAGGAAATGAAAAAACTTTTTATGTCCATAAAAAAATCAAAGGAATGTTTCGTGAAAGTCAACATCTTCTAAAAAAAATTATGAACTTCAGTTGTTACGAGCTCAAAATGAGGTAAAAAATTAGATCTACGACAAAGACGAGAAGATAATAAAATTTTATGCAAAGATCTGGATTCCATCAAAGATCCAGTGATGCATGAGGCTTTCAAAAATGAACAAATAAAAATTTAGGTAAAACGAGCTGAACAAAGAGAACCTTAAGGAGGAGTTAGCTCATTTAGTGGCTTTAGCTAATATTTTGATTTTGGATGAAACGAGGATGACCTTCCAAGTTATTAATTATTTATGTTAAATTAATATTATCGAGTGCTTTAGTTTTATTTTCAATTTGATTGTTGTAATTTTAGTTTGATTGTAATCTCGAGTCTGATGGTAATTGTAATTTATTTTAGTCTGGTTGTAATTTCAAACATTTTCGTTGAGTTTTAATTTTTTAAATTAATGTTGTGGTTTAAATTTATGTACCTTTTATTTCAAATTTACTTTTTATTCTTAAAATATTTTATTAATGAATTTATAACACTTATAAATAAGAATTAAAAATAAATATTAAAAATAAATTTAATTTTATATTCAATATTAGTGTCATTTTAAATGTCTCAATGAGACTTTTGTAATGATATGTTTTGTGTAAAGTAATATATATTTTAAATTTAATTACTTAATAAATTATGTAAATAAATTAAATTGTGAGAAAGACATAAAAAGAATATGTAAATAAGAAAAAGGTCAAAGATGTTATTTTACAACTTTTGGTAAATGAATAATTACTAATTATTACACCATTTTGGTATCCAATTTTGGTGTATTTTTATGGTGAATTCAATATACCCAAACACCAAATTTGGTGTTATGTTTTGGTGTGTTGGTTGGAAATTGTTAGTGTTAGTTTTGATTCTCCGTAATTTATACTAGTGGGTTGTTAATCATGTTGCTTTTAGTAGCTTAATTTTAGGATTTCAGTTTTATTTTATTATTATAGCCTTTTCAGAATACAAAAGTCTTCCTTCTTACAGTAAAAGCTATCCTTCTTTACAAACCTACTAGCTATTTTTTCTTGCAATCTATAATGGCATCAGAGCTTAAGCTATGAATAGATCAGTTCATATCACAGTTCCTATCTTGGATGGGAAAAATTACCTTTGGTGGAGTGCCCAGATGAAAGTCTCTTTGACTACCATGAGTTGCTAGGGGTTGTAGAACATGGTGTTGCGGATCTTGAGGAAGATGCAAGTGACGCACAGAGGACCTCTCACCGTGAGAACAAGAAGAAGGATAAGAAGGCCTTGTATCTGATTAATCAAGGTGTGTATGATGAGGTCTTTGAGAAGATAGTAGTAGCGATTATGTCTAAGAAGGCTTGGGACATTTTGATGACAACGTATCAAGATGCTAAAAAGGTTAGGAAGGTGAGACTCTAAACTTTATGATGTCAATATGAACTTTTGCAAATGGAAGCCTCTGAAACAATTGCAGATTACATTAGCCGAGTGCTTACTGTGACAAATCAAATGAAAATATATGGAGAGAAATGTAAAGAGCAGGCCAAGGTGGAAAAGATTTTGCGCTCACTCACACCCAAATTTGACCATGTGGTGGTGACGATTGAAGAAACCCGTGATCTTGATTCAATGACAGTCAAAGAATTATTAAGCAATTTGCAAGTTGTAAGCAACGTATGAACGAGAAGCAAACTGAGAAACCAATTACACAAGCATTTCAAGCACAATTCACGATCAAGGATGAACAAAGTGGTGAAATAAGAAGGAAGGTAGGTAGATCCTGTGGAAGAGGAAGAGGAAGAGGCAATTACTACTCCAATAACAAAACCAATCAGAATGATGACCTAGAAACATCAGACTCCAAACAATAGAAAAATACTAGAGGTCGAGGAAGAGGATGTGTGCGAGGAAGGTATGAAAAATCTAATATTGAATGTTATTCATGTCA
>JANIPN010000006.1:5143216-5155206 GCA_027478595.1 Erythroxylum anguifugum
GAAGAGACCATCTAGAAGGAAGCTGAAAATGTCATAAGACGACGGTCATTGCCGTTTACCATAATAACAACAATGCCCTAAAATGGATAATGATCAAACAATTGAGTTCAGACAATACTTACAAATTCGATTAAATCAAGAATTAATATTAAAAAGTAACTTGGAAGAAGATGTCTTCGGTTCAATAGTTCATAGGTACAATTGTTTTCCCAGATCTGTAACGAACCAGTAGAACAAAACAGGCTTTAGGTAGAACAAGGATACTTAGATGGCCAATCTTGCCAAACTTTTGTACTTCAACGTCATAAGTTTCAACGTATTCATTGAACACAGGTTGCATTGAGTAGTAACGGGTCTTTTGTTCCCCTACCCAGTTCTCCCTATTTTCAACATTGAATGGTTGAGATCTGGTGGCAACCGAGAAAACAGATCTATGAGACGTATGGGATACAGCTCTTGAAAGCTCAACATCACCGTCTTTTCAAACAGTGGATTTAAGTGGACGAACTTAGTGACTGACGACCCCTCCGAAACTTGTCACTCCAAAAGTACGTTACCGCAATAATTGAACGTTCGAAACATTTGACAATTTGGATGAACGTTTCGTTAAAACAAGCCTGGCCCACCCAATTTGGCCCGATTTTGCCCGCCCATGACCTGGTTAACTATGGTCAAAATCAGGGTGAGCCGGGCTGGTTTTAACATCTCTATGTGGCCCGATTGTTACTTCCAAAAAAAAGTGATGGATCGGGTTGGCCTTGCTAGCTTGTGGCACGTCGGGTCACGGATTGGTCAACTTGTAGTTAGGGTAGGCCGAGCCCGAACTGATGTCCTGAGCATTACGGACGTTGGATTTTATATTTATTAATTATTAATTTTATAATAATAACAACAACATCTATAAAAATATGAAACGTTGAATTTAGGAAGGTCTAATAATATACAGTCTTATCCTTAATTAGTTAAGAGGATGTTTTCAAATGACTCATATGAATAAATAAAAATAAAAAATAGAAAATTAGTTAAATAAGTAAATAAATGAATAATAAATGAAAAGAAAATTAGAAGAAAAACCAAAAAAGAAATTAAAATAAATGACATAAACACCGTAGTCATAATATTAATAATAATAGGAACAAATAAAATACAATAAAATAACTAATAATAATAATAATCATCATCATCATCATAAGAGTTAATTACAAAAAAAATATCAAAATTTGCTCAATTTTGTAATTATAGCCCGAACAATAAAAAGTGGCAATAAAATAGTCAAAATTTCAATTTTTTAATTCTAGCCCAAATTTCAAAAAGTGACACTTAATGCTTAAATTTTGAAGTTTTTTAATTCTAGTTCAACGTTAGTGTTTACGTTAAGTTATTAATGAAACAACGTTGTTGTTAAAAATGAAATACCTAAATCAATTTATGCAACCTTAGCTCTTCGTTATTTGTTTGTTTTTCCCTACACCCTCAACATTTGTTTTCTGTTGTTCTTTTAACGTCCCAAACTACTCTCACATTGCAACGTACTACACCATCATGCTTTTCATTTTCAGCTGATGGGCTAACACTTCATCCCATAAAGCCTGACCGACCTAATCACTAAACGATAGAATTTATCTTTGAGCTTGAGTGGTATCTTCTTGTCACGTAAAACTTTCGATACACTTCTCCATTTATGCCACCTTAATCTAATACGGTGAACTATGTATTCATGGATATCTCAATTGATTTGGATGATAGATCCTAGATACTTAAAATACTCGTTTTATGGTATAACTTCTGAACCAAACTTTACCTCCACATCGGTAGACACCCTATGATTCGAAAAGTTACACTCTAAGTACTCAGTCTTAGTCTTGTTCAATTTAAAGCCCTTCGATTCTAACGTATCCTTCCAAAGTTTTAACTTAGCATTCACACCCTCTGTTGTCTTATCCGCTAAAACAATATCATTAACAAAATAACATATACCAAGACAGGTCCCTTGGATATTCATGGTAAGTTCATCCATCACCATTATAAACAAAAGGGGCTCATTGAAGAGCCTTGGTATGACCTAATATCAATAGAAAAACACTCTGTATCTCCTCACATTGTCCTGACTTTAGTCATTATACCTTCATACATATTCCTAATAACCTGTATATAGGTCATAGGAACTCCCTTAATTTCTAAACACCTCTATATGATTTCCATAGGTACCTTATCATATGATTTCTTTAAATCAATAAAAATCAAGTGTAGCTTACTTTGTCTTTCCTTGTATTATTCTATTAATCTTCTAAAAGGAGTAAAGCTTTTATAGTGGACATTCTTGACATGAAGCCAAACTCGTTCTCCAAGATAGGAGTATCCTTCCTCACTGTCTTCTCAATCATCTTCTCTTATAATTTCATGATGTGATTAAGTAGTTTGATGCCTCTATAGTTGTTATAACTTTGGATGTCCCATTTTGTTTTAATATAGAAGAATTAGCATACTAAGTCTCCACTTATCTGAAATTTTGGCAGACTTAAAGGTCACATTAAAAAGCTTAGTTAGCTAAGTAAGACCCTCTTTGCCTAGGCTATTCCACACCTCTATGAGTATCTCATCAGGCCCTACTACCCTTCCACTCTTCATCTCCCTCAAAGTTTTTTAAATTTCTTCCCTTAATCTGTCGGCAATAAGTAAGTTACAATACCTTTTGGTCATGCTAAGATCACTAAAAGAGATATTGTCTTTTATGTCTTCATTAAAAAGATTATAGAAGTCTCTCTGTCATCGTCCCTTGATGTTATTTTTAGCCATGAGCACCCACCCTGCTTAATCTTTTATACAACAAGCTTCAACTAAGTCTTTTGTTTTTTGTTCCCTAGCTCTCGCCAACTTAAAAATATCCTGTTCTCCATCTTTAATTTTCAATCATTGGTATAATTTCTCGTAAGCTCTGCTTTTAGCTTATGAGATTATCTTCTTTGTCTCTTTCTTTATCAGTTTGTCACTTTCTCTATTAAATACTCTCTCTACTTTTGTGGTGCTATCCAATAAAGCTGTATAGGCACCCATCTTATTCCTAGTCTTTTTTTGTACATCTTCATTCCACCATCAAGACTTCATTTTACTACCCCTAGGCAATTTAGAAACACCCAATATCTCTTTAGTTGTATTTCTTAAAAGAGTTGTTACTTTTTCCCATATCTGGTTACCATCTCCTTTAAATTTCCATTCTTCTCCATATATTTTACTCTCTCCCTAAATTGTTCCATTGCATCCCCTTTTAGATTCTACTATTTGACTCTGGTAAATCTTCTAGGACTTTTCTCCTTTCTCTAACCTTTAATTATAAGATCCAAAACCAACTATTTGGTACAAAGTTTCTTCCAATGCTGAGATTGGAACTATTATGAAATAATTGTATTTATGAGATACACTAAGGTTAGGAGAGTGAGAGGACATATCATCAATATATTTCATTTATAGAGTAAACTTAACAACTTAAATATAGTCATCATTAATACTTGTATTATTCACTAGGTTCTGAAAGCATTTCCATCAAACTTTGATATTCTTGTTACTAGTTGCCATTCATGTGATGAAAACTGAGGCATTAATTACCTTATTACATACTATGTAGCAAAGGAAGAAAAACTAAAGAATATAATACAAAAAACAATACAATCATCATTAATAACCACTAAACCAAAATCTATAGCCAATCCTAGAAACCAAAAGTTAAAGCTCTCAGAGATCCTCCATTTTATAGCCAATCCTAGAAACCAAAAGTTAAAGCTCTTAGAGATCCTCCATTTTAAGAACCAGGACAAATGAGTGGTGTGAGGAATCTTGGGGATATCATATAGAATATAAAGCTTCTTTTGAAAAAAGAAATGTTGTAAAAGTAGGACTGTATAAATAAGGCTTGAAAAAAATAGGAACAATCAAGTAACTTTTTTGTTTTTTTCATTTATGAATTTAGTGTTGTTATAGTCACATCAAGTAATTAATGGCTAGATCATGGACCTTCTAATCATGTTACTTTCATGGTGCAAGAGTTCATATCTAAGGATGAGTCAAAAGTGATAAAGAAGTTGATATAGGTTTGATGGGTTTCAGATAAAGAAGAAATAGTTTCGTAATAGAAAAATTTTAGTGTACAATTATTTTTTGATACAAAACTTATTAGTACAATCTTTTTACAATATGGTTTATACAAAATATGTTTAACTTTTGATGAAATATATGCTTCTTTGTACATTGTTTAAAAGATTGTTAGTAAAAGATCTTTGACAAAGAAAAAAATCTTATATGTTATGGCATAAAAGATTAGTTCATATCTTTAGAGAAATAGTTGAAAGGTTGATAAAGATAATATTTTTCAAATTTTGATTTTAGTGATCTAGAGATGATTATTACAAAGGAAAGTTGAACAAAATAAAACAAAAATAGGTTAACCTGTAATTCCATTTTTTTTTGTAAATTATTAATACTAATATATGTGACCCTCATTCACACACCATCTGTAATTCCAAATATTTTCTAACTTTTATTAATGATTATTCTTGACATAGATATGTGTTATTGATTAATTTGAAGTTCTTGATAGGTTTAGGATCTTTAAAAATGAAGATGAAAATTAATTGAGAAAATAATAAAAATTATCAAACTTGACCACAAAGTTGAATATTATGGCAAATGTGGGATTTTCAAAAAATAAAAATGTATATTTATTAAATACTTAGAAACTTGTGAAGTAGTAACAAAATTTGATATGATAAAGAGAATTGCACCTTAAAAGATATGATGATAACCATGTAAAATAGGACTAACCTTCCAAATTACCTTTAAGGCTATTAAGACTATTTGCATATCTTAAACAAAGTCCTAATCAAACAAGTGCCTATATACCTTTTGAGCTATGAAAATATTAGAAACCTAGTCTCATTCATTTCCAAATTTTGAGTTATCCCACTAAGGTATATTCTTATCATTTTTAAGAAAATAAATTGTCTTACTTATATCAAATGACTTGTTCATATTGTATGAGGTTAAGCACTTGTTGTCCAAGCATTTAGCCCCTAAAGATCTTGGTGAAACATCTTTTATCCTTAGTACTCAAATATTGAAATTTGTTGAGTCGCTTTTAGAGAGCATACATTAAGCTTGTGTTATAAATGTTTAGTAATGAAATATCTCAGAAAAGAAATTATCTTAGACGCCATGTTGAAATAATGATGTTAAAAGAGGGGCCATTAGGAATGTTCCATATTCTAATTCAATCAATAGTCTGATATATGGTCAGGTTTATAAAATTTGAATATTTTTATTTTTTATTTTAGAAACGTAAATTCAAAGTAATTATAAAATTCAAATAATTAAATTAATTTTTATTCTGCAGAAAAATGATCGAGAACCACCAGATCCAGGCGTAAGACATGTAAGTATTTCCATAACTACTAGAAATCAGTGATCTCCTTTTGATAAAAGCACTTTGTTCTTTGCTTCAACATGGATGCACATGGTAGTTGTACAACTACCCCATATCACAAGGGAGACAAACACTCTGGACCACTCCAATTGTAGTACCTGTAACTTTTCTTCGCCATTGGACAACGTTCAGATTCCTTCGTCCTCGTTTCAGTTGTCATGAACAAGTTCATCAACACTGTGTCCACAAAATGATTGAAGATTGGCGGATATCGGGTAGACAATTCCCTGGAGTTTCAACAGGAGTTTGAGAAGCCTGAATAAGCAGCCATCTTTGAAAAGCATCGAATAAAATGGCTTTACGTGAGTACTGTGGCCTGTTTTCTTTGGACCACTAAGAAAAGATACAAATGCCATTATTGGTGTATTTTCAACATCTGTTGCTTTCATAGAATGTCCAGATCCATGACTTTAGGTGGAAATAGTTCCCCAGGACGAACACAATCTGATGTCTTAACTGTGCCAGCAATGGAATCCTGCTTACTGAAGCCAGCTCAGAGTGATTACATAAGATCATATGCATTACATAAGTCTAACGTTTAATCTCAGAATAAATGTCTCCGGTACGGCTCAGCTTCTGAAAGGAAGGGGCACACAGACCATTGAAAGATGTCCCGGAACAACCAATATCTCTGTGATTCCATGTGTATCCACCAAAAGGCTAGTTCCAAGCTTGAAGAGAGGATATTTTCTTACAATTACTTACAACACGACCATGTTATTATACATCGAGCTTTAACATGTGTTAAACCCTGAAGCTAACACCCCCAACTCCTATAGATGTGTACAAAACTTACACCCAACTCCCGTGGAATCATCAAAACAAAAATTTGTAACGAAGCACAGCCTTATTGTGTGTGCAGAAGGTATCTAAAACTGAACTCGTAAGGAATGATTCGGACAAACGGTGAATTAGACTCGCCTTTGGCTCTTTCTAGACACTTAATTGCTTCTTTCCCGAGTTCTGTTGGTAACTGAAGGCAGATCCAATCAAGCAATGACTCCAAATCCTTGGCAAAGTCGAGTAGATACCAATCTAACAATTTTGGTATTCCAAATTTTGTGTTCGAAATTCCAATTGCAGCCTGTAAGTACTCCCTCTTTGCAACTTCAAGTTCGCTCTCCACATGAGAGGCAGTGTACACTCTTACCTTCATTACAGAAGGTCCACAAGTCAGTAATAGCATAATGTGAGCGTTACAAAATATCCCAGAAGCTAGCGATCACTGGCATGCAGAGATCCATTATCTTAGAAGAGTAAAGGATAAAGACAGTCGACAATCTTGTAGTGATTGGAAAGCTATGAGAAAAGCGTGCATTGGGGAGCAGATTTTAGCTTTTATTTATTTATTTTGGACTTATGCATGCAATAAAGTGATGGTGCGACGTGAATACAGACAGTATTGCATTTCATATTGGACCACTCATGAGTTTGATGCTGAGGTAAATTCCAGAACGGAACCAAACCATTTTTGTTGTTTTATTTACTTACAGCAGGAGAGGACCAGCTTCCACACGACAGGGCAAATGTCACTAAAGGTTCAGATAACTCCAATCCAAATTTGCTCCTCGCTGTCATTTCTTCATTTTTAGCACCTTTAGAAAAAGTCTGATGGAATTCCAATGGTAAATATCTAACTGAAAAAGATAAGACAAATTGCAAAGAAGCTCAAATGGTCACCACACCACTTACATATTTTGAGTGATAAGGCAGTCTGAGAATGAAATGCTCAATGGTTATTGCATTTAACAAGTGTCCACCGACATTTACTGTTGCCTGAGAAATGATGAAACTGTGAAAATAAATGACAACACTTTGGAAATAGAAGGGAAATTCCCAAATGATACAGACCTTCCTCATGAGTACAACAATCATCTCTGGACTCTCTGGTACGCCATGCTCCAGAAATGCCTGAAACAGTTAACAGTACAATAAGTGGTTATTTCTCTTGATGCCGATGGCAAAATCCAAATATACAGCATTTATATTTACAACAAAAATGGATAGCTTCACATACATTCATCATGCAGGAATTGTAAACGTTTATCCAGAATGAAAGCTTCTCTTGCTGAGTGAGATTTTCTAGGTTGACAGTGGCAAGTTTCCCAAGCAAAAGTCTGCAAATTCAATAAGAAATCACTCTATACTCATTATACCGTGAAGGGGATGAAGAAAAATAGTTCAAGACTTCAAGTTACATTGAAGGACTTACTTTAGTCTGTGAAGTAGAAACAAAGAATTCGATGTTCTGCTAGTATTGATTGTGTGAGCTTCTACTACAAATAGGTTCTTATATGGACCAACATCTCTCTTCCCATATTCTGAGCATATTCCGTAAGGATCTCGAAACTCAGGTTCTTCACCATTGTCTCCAGACACTAAAGTTGATAGGACAGGTAAACTATCCGCAGTATGCCTACTCTTCATTGAGCTCATCCTTAAAAGGATGCTGGACAAGCATCTTACAATGTCCTCAGATATCTTATTTGGGTTGTCACCTCCTGACGGCTTTTCTTCTGATATACTAAGGCTACTTGCATCTGCATTTTCTTGATCTAGCTGGACAAGTACGTAAGTCTCATTAATTTGGTGTAAATTAATTGAATAGAGCTTAACAAATAATTGATGAATTACAAACCTGTAAGTTTCGACGGACTAAAAGCTTCTCTGATGATCTATTTTCAAGGGAATGCCTTTTCTGTGGCGTTCTGATCACCTGGGCTTTATGGACTATTGATCCTTTCTTGGTCTTAACAGAATTGTTACACAATTGGTTCTCCTTCCCTTGTCCATCATCTACGAATAAAATGAAGATAGGCAAAAGGATCGGGGGGAAAATGTGATTGATTGTATAATGCAGTGATCGTGTCAAAATGCAGCTTACCAGAAGGTGATGACAAATGCCTTTTGTGTGTGGCAGAGTCTCCTGATTTTCGTGTTAAGGACTTATTTTCTGGTTTGGCGTGTTTGTTTGGATGCAAGTTATATAAATCTCCAAAACTCTCATTGTTCCTCTTGGAGCTTGAAATGTACACGGCCTCTTGGTACAGATCCTGCCTGAAATGCACAACCTGTTCTTCGAGTCGGACAACCTCTTCTTCCAGAACAGCCACTTCTGCTAGAAGCTCTAGCGTCTGCAGAAGTTACAACATGAGTTATTATCCTGTTCTAATCTCAGAATATTATCTGGAATTAGAATGTCTTATATTTCCCCTCGCATCTTCTCAGCTAGAAATGTTGTTCCATAATCATCGTCTAAATTTCTTCATTCCATAATTACTGACAGAAAAAGAAAGACCAAAAAGAAACGCTATAGTAGATAAGGATTTCTAATTACTGACAGCAGAAGGGAGGTATGAAGGAAGGCGAGGCAGAGATCCCAGAGGTCTATTGAAAGCTCTCTCCAGAGCTCTGTGAACATTCTCTTCATGCCTAAGCTTCCTTTTCAGTTTGTCAACCTGAAACATCACAATATAAGATCTAACAATTAGTAAAAGAAATGGTAGGGGAAGTGGACAAAGGTACCAATGACCATACATCTTGCTCCAATGCCATTTTCTTCTGTCTGATTGAGGTTCGTTGATTTTTGGCTGATTTCGTAGCTTCATTTGATCTGCTCCGCTGCATTTCCACTTTCTCCTTCAAAGACCAATGAAATTTTTATTGAAACAACAGAACCATCAACGTTCTGAGTTGAATTATAACAAAAATACCATGCAGAGAAGAGACTGGCGTACATGAAAGCTCCTTTATTATCATTTTAAACAAGAGAAAAAGATGAAGAGAGTGGTGATTGCAGAGATATTTCGCTGAAAGCAAGAATTTACAGACTCTACTAGAAATCTCTCTTGAAATATGGCAGGAAGGCGACAACTTTCAATTATAATAGAAAATCCATTCTCGATTGTCATTAAAAAAAGTCCACTTCGGCAGAATTTTCCGGGAACTTTCAGTTTCTGGATCCAGTTCACTGAAACTGAAGTCACCGTTTCTGGACAAAACTACAAACTCAAAACCTGGAAAACATAAACGTCATAGTCTGGAGACGCTGCCCACATAACAAACCGTTCCCCAAAACAAGCATTGAGTAATCAATCAACCCTGGTAGAGAACTAGAGATTGATTAAAGTTGCTTACTTTTTGCTTCAATGGAGCTCTAATGGGCTGAAGCCTAGTCCTCACACTGGAATTCATCTTCTACAATCACCACTCTCTCCGAGGCAGCAAATCTAACATAGGGAGAACCCGATTTTTAGAAACAACATTGACAAAGAGACAACCAAAAGAACAGAGCCTGAAAGCACTGATTATATTGAACGTCATCATCATTTACAAAACAGAGTAGCAGATTAATATATACCTTTACAGAAAGTTCATTCCTTTGGAAATGCACACGAGTCACTTAACCCTTCAATTCCTCGATTAACGTGAAACAAATTTACCAACACCCCAAAAAATGAAACAGTCCTGTGTTCATTTATATATCTGCATCTGAATACATACGCAGGACGAGATAGGGACGGAGAGAGAGACAGATTTTACTACTATATCCTATAATGCTAAGCTGGAACACAACTTGCAAAGAAAAAGAGATATGGTTGGATTTGGATAACTGCGTAAACGAGACAGTGAAAGGTGAAATGGGAAGGTATGGTTTTGGTATCTAAATGCTACACTTCATGCTCTGCTCTGATCTGCTCGATGGCGTTCCCGCGTCATCATGAAATAACGTGCGCCACCAATTTCTTAACATACTTTACTTCGAGTTTTGGACACGACCCCTGTGTCTTTTTTAACTAGTCATTCCCACAATGCCCCTAGATCATTACCGTCTCTGCCTTTCCAATGTTGAAAATCTCTCTTAGAAACCAGTTTTAACCATGGAAAATGAACAGAGCAATGGATTGATACCAGAACTAGATTGGTTGGATTTGGATGTGGACTTGTGGTTATGAAGGTAATGTGGGGGTTGCGGGTATATTTTAGTTAAGAGTTATTGTTAGTTCTTAGTGCTGGTTTTGAGAGCCAAAAGCTGCACCAATCACATGTTTGCCAACTAATTGCAGGAGGTAGATGGATACAGGATTGTGAGTACACAAAATTATAATATAACAACAGATATTCCAAAGAATGTATAATGGTCCATTCCTTTCATGGGATAGACATTTGCTCTCACGTTTCATCTAAATGGAAACTCCATTACTGTGTACAAATGATACGGCCTATTCCCCAAAGTCTTCAGTAATCATTTCTTGGTTTTCACCCAATTCTTGGTTTCAGCAATCCTTTGAAAGTTCTCTTTCTTTTGGGAGGCTGTAGAGTATGTTAGGAAATGCAATTATTCGCAACATCGATTCAAGCTTCTCTCTTTTTTGACAAGTTGAAGGTTAATGATTATCAATCTTATTAGAACCAATCAAGAACTCACCTAAATAAATCCAGCATTTATGATTCAGTAGAGCGTTTCTTTCATGAAAGTTAAGGTTTAAATCATATAAAAGAGCTATTCTCCTTTCTTGAAGGAACTGATAAATGTATAAATTAATCATTTAAAACGACTACACGAAGGAGCTTCACACATTTCTTAATTCATTTTGTCGATGGCAACCATCCGATTCTCTTTTCCAGTGACGTGAAAACAAAATGATACGCACACATGGACTGTGTGCTCAAGCTGTAAAGTTATAATGACGGCAGGTTGAGAGATGTTAGTTAAGATTGAAAGGGTTGGAGAACCACGTGATATATATATATATATATAGACACACACTTTGGTGCTTTTTTTTTTATATATATATAAAAAGGGAATGTAAAGACAAATTACATGACATATCGTTGGTGACAGACCCCCGACTCATCCTCTAATAAGAGAGGTATGCAATCCCTGAGTGGGTGCTCAAAATTAGTAATTCCTAAAGAGATTAGAAACTTAACCTTATGCTTAAGCAAGTATGAATACCTTCCCAACTAAATTCACATGTGTTTACTCTTACTTGTACTAAAAGAAAGGTGCACGATATGATCCTTAAGTTTTAGAAATTCAACTCTTTAACTTATAAAAAGAAAGGGTATTTGGTGCCTCTTTGACTGAACTTTTGGAGGGTGAATAAGTATTTTTTTTCACCGCAAAAGTTTTTTTTTTTAAAAAATGAATGTTTGACTGTAGAATAAAAAGTAATTTTTTAATAGATATATATTTTTTTGACAGCTAAAATATAGCTTTTTAAGAAGCTTAAATTTAGAGCTTCTAAAAAAAGTATCTTTTCAGGTAAATTTTTCATATAAATTAATGAGCCTATTTTTTAGTCCTTTTTATCCTTATGTTTTATATATAATTCGCATAATACCCACAAACACATCTTCATGTTTATTTTGATATTTATATAATATTATTTGACTTTTTATATGTTTTAATATTTATTTTTGATATTAGTTTTACGTATGTTATAATCCATATAAAAGATTTGGTTAGATATATTTTCATTTATGTTTCATATGGTTTAAAATTATATAATAA
>JANIPN010000006.1:5176360-5196992 GCA_027478595.1 Erythroxylum anguifugum
TCAATGGCCTTTCCTCCTTGGAACTGATGCTTCCAGGGCCAGTGGAGTGACCAACTCCAGGACTTGGGCCGGTGCCAATGGGACGAAAATCATCGCTCTCAGAATCAGCATGATTTCGTGTGGAGTGCACAGAGTCTGTCTCCAACGTCGGACGACTGTGGTTCACGTTCAAGTTACTGGTGGCCTCTGGTGTGTTCATTTCGGTGGTCATGACATGGTTTTCGTTTTCGTGTGTTAATGCTGCGTTCAATGGCCTTTCCTCCGTGGAACTGATTCCGTAAGTAAGTACCAATGCAATAAGCAAAGCAAGGCTCAAACTGAGCTTGTAAACTTGGGCCATGATAGAACAGGTTTTGAAAATGGAAGAGATGAACTAGAAATGAGAAACAAGTTCAGTGAAGGCTTGGTGGTGCATGTATGCCACTCCGTTGTTTGCTATTTATAGACTCTAATCAGTTTGCAACATATGGGAAATACTTCTCCAAGGTTAAACGAGTGGGACGCTGATTTCAAAGTTTGTCATGATTATGCCTTCAAGATTCTCTTTCAATAACAGTTGGGAATATTCCTTTGGTTCCTTGCATGCCCCATGCAACAATATAATGTAAATAGTTTATTTATTTCCTCTAGTGCTCTGTATATAAATTCAAATGTTACTTCCGCGACCAGATTATACTAAAATGGCATAGGCCGGCCTTAGCCAACTCATTGCATTCACTAAATTAAAGTCGTACTTCAAATAGCTCTCTTGATATGTAGATGAGAGGTGAAGAGAACTTGTGTAGCCATTTGATGAATGAGACTTATTCTGGCATGAATCCAATATACTAAATTTGACTTGGTGAATGGTGCCCTGAAAAGTCTATGTGCTTAATTACTATACCAGCATCATACTTCACGTGCAAGTAATTCTGGTTCATGAATTTAACATCATATAAAAGCTGAGAGCGATGGAGATAAACTGCGCCATTTTCGCTTCAGGACATAGTTTGGCAAGTTGCAGACTCTGGTCTACATGACTTTGTTTCAGCAAAACATATCATTCGAAAGAGAATACAATTCGTATTTAACTTGGCAATTAGGTTATGAAACATCAGTAATGCAGAAAGAAGTCCGTAGAATCTGGGAAGTCCACTTAGTTTTTAAACACTTTCAACGAAATCATACATTACCCACCTTGACTTTTAACTGAACTCACTCACATTCCTTGGCTGCGGTACAAGATATATAGTAATGAAATGCTTAACATTCCATTTCTTCAGCAATTGATTCCATGATGATGAAAATCCACGCACAATTCTGTGGGTCATGCAGTTTCAAAAATATCTTCTTCCATGCAAGTAACAGTTAGAACTGTTAATATGATCATTATTCCATCGACCACAACGAAGTAGCATTTATAGAGATAACAACGTAAAGATTGAGATTTAGACATATTACTATAGTTCTTGAAGTTATTATGACAAACACGTTGACAATTATGCGTTCAAAATTATTAAAAATTATGTGGAAAAGAGTCATAATCTTTTCAAATTATCAATCTTTATGTTAATTTGTCAACTATATCCACAAAATATAAATAAAAATAATATTTTAAATTGGATTATCTAATTTTTGAATATTTAAATGATTTTTTTAAAATAGGCAATTAAATGAAAATATGAAAATATTTATAACTTTGTAATTTATTGTTTAATAGTTTCACAATATTAAAATTTAGTACTTTTTATATTTAGAATAGAACGACTCATATGTAAAAAAAAAGGATTCACCTTCAATTGAATTATAGTCACTCTTAATTATTGTGATAATTTAACATATTTAGTGCCTGTTTGAATGAGCTTTTTGGGAGGTCAATAAGTACTTTTTTTCACCACAAAATCCTTTTTAAAAAACGGTGTTTGGCTGTAATATAAAAAAGCACTTCTTTAATAGATATGGCTTTTTTGGTAGCCCAAATACAGCTTTTTTAAGAAGTTCAAATTTGGAACTTCTCAAAAAAACCTCTCTAATGGCTTTTTAGGGTAGATTTTTTATATCAATTAATGAGCCTAATTTTTAGTCTCTTTTATCCTTATGTTTTACACATAATTTCCATAATACCTACAAACTCATCCTCAGGATTTATGTAATATTATTTAGTTTTTTTATCTGTTTTAATATTTATTTTTATATTAGTTTTACTTTTGTTATAATCCATATAAAAAGATTTAGTTAGATATATTTTCATTTATGTTTCATATAGTTTAAAATTTTATAATAATTAATATATTGCCCTTTGCATATTGCTTAATATACTTTAAATAATATTTATATGCATAAATAACTTTTATTACAAAATAAAATATAGTTAAAATTAAAAGTACTTTTTATTTTTTATATTATTAAACAGTCTAATGCATGAAGCTCTTTCAAAAGAGTTCTTTTTTTAAATGACAGTCAAACAGCCAACTGGCTTCTTATAAAAGTTCTTCTCAGAAAAGATCTACATAAAAAAGTTCTACTGGTATAAGCCAAATCAAACATAGATTTAATACGAATTAACCGTCACAAAATTTCCCTTGTATGATTTCAGAAAGAAACTAATTATACATATTATTAGAATTTGAACATGAAAAGCTGGGGTGCTTTCAGTTTATATAAAAAGTTAGGACAACATGCACATGTCCTGTACAGAAGTCTTACTGCATAGAAAAGTCAAGCTGGCATCTAATGGAAAGTTACTGCAGCAAAAGATTAAAATAAAATCATCAATAAAAAAAAGTAATACTGATATTCAGAAGAGGAAGAGAGGAAATCAACAAGGTCTTATCAAGTCTAGTTGAAAGAAAAAAGTGAAGATTCATATCTTGGTCTTGACCACATTAATCGATTGTCTTAGTACCTTAAATTAATATATTAAGATAAGCAAGGACCAAGCTTAGAACACAGGACTAACGCATTCTATTTTTATGCAAAACATAGGAAATTAATAACTACTTTTTTTGTTATCCCACGAAATATTTTAGGAGGGTTATAATTATGAGAAAATGCCTTTAAATCATCCACATCCAAATTAATCCCTGTTCATACCAGGTCAGCCTGTAAAGAGTAAAGTACTGGCCAAACAGATTTCTCCGTTCTCAGGACTCAAACTTGAGATTTCTCTAATTAAGGGATGAGAATGTTAAACCACTCGTATCAATCATGTTTAATTAGAAAATTAATAACTGTCATTAGAGTATTTAATGAAGATTTGGCACTTGCAATAATTGAAGATCCTGGTGCATTACTAAAAGTGCTAGTGATCGTGACAAAGTGCCGCACTAACATCTAAAAGCTTTACCACTGAAAGAAAGATGGGCAACCTTTGAGACCCGCACAAATCCACTAGGGTCCCATTGATTTTCTGTTTCGGGTATGCCCTGTCTCTACAACTCCTCCATTTGGTCCGAAAATGCGTAGTTCCATCAGAATTGTCTTACTTCTTCGTCTTCCCTCACACGTTCCGTGTCTAAGCTTGCTTCCCTTTTCCTGCGTGTCTCTTCCATTCCACAATCAACATCAGAGAGTTGAATTTGATAAGAGAAACCAAACTAAAGATGGTGGCTGGCTTACCTAGTTGCGTGGTTGGCTCCTCGAGTTGGGGAAAAGTTCATTACATTTACAGCCGCTCAGTTTACGTTATGGACCTCAGAAAATGGAGCAGCCACTGTTATGATGGGAAGCAGAAACCATCAAACTTGTGTCGGGAAGAGATAAAATGTCATGACAGCTTTGTTTTATCAAAGTGGTCAAGGAATCCATTTCAAGGAATCTTTTCGATGCGATATCAAAAGCATTTGCTTGTCTTCCTAGCTCCGTATATGAGTGGGTAGGACCTGTATGACCATTAAAGCTTAAATGTGAGACTTCAATTTAATTATATTTATTTCATAATGTGATGAGACTATCTAAAATCATTAAAAATTAATCCACATAAAGATTCAATCATGTAAAGCAAAGATAAATTTATTTTAGTGAAAAATGAATTTGAATCACTTATAATTTTTAGGAAAGAAGTTTTTAATTTTATGGGACAACCTTAATTGATCAATATTGCGTGACTTAATATTCCAACTTAACATTAGAAACTCAACTTTGTGCTTATAATTAAGGTTATTTCTTTTTTTTGTGATTTTAAGGGATCATTATCCACCTAAAAAATAAGAAAAACTAATTTATTCCTTTAAATTTTAACGAAAATTCATTTAACACCTTAAATTTAATTTTACATTGGTAAATCATAAAATTATAAATTATATTTTAACAAATTCTTTCATTCTTTTATTTAATAAGGCTCATATTAGGGATGACAATTTTTAACCAATGGGTTTAAATTTAATTGTTTTCAATTGACTTATATCGACTCAAGACTCAATTATTCTAAACAAAATAACATCGTTTTACTTAAAAGAGTTGGGTCTCGAGTAACCTTGGGCCTGGACAGTCTGGACCCAGATCCAATTACAAAAAAATAAATTGTTCTATATTTCTAATTTAAGTTAATTGCCGAGAAAAGTCCAAATTTTTGACAATTTTTTAATTATAACTCGAACTTTAAAAAGTAGCAATAAAATGCTCAAACTTTCAATTTTTTAATCTAGTCCAAACTTCAAAAAGTGGCAATAAAATGTTTAAATTTTCAATTTGCTTCAATTCTAGCCAGACGTTATCTGTTATTTTCCTGATGTCCTTAGTCATTTGTTTCTGTTTATTCTTTTGACACCCCAAACTATTCTCATATTACAACGGACTGAATCAGTAAGGTCGTCGGAGGTACATAATTTGATTTAGGTCATTTTTAAATTTAACATGAACACTAACTTCGGGCTAGAATTGAAAAAAAAATTAAAATTTTGAGTATTTTATCGCTATTTTTTAAAGTTCAGGTTAGAATTGAAAATTTTTGAAAATTTGGACATTTTATTACTATTTTTTAAAATTTAGATTATAATTAAAAAAATTGACGAAAGTTTAAACATTTTATATGTAATTAACCCTTTTAATTTTTAAAAAATTATTTTTAAAAAGTTGGCGAGGCTAGCTCATTGCCATCCATACTCATATTTGTTCAAACTATTTGTACTAAACCGTAAATCTAATTGTAATTTATAAATCCAATATTTGTTTAATAAAGAATAAAGCTTAACCTGTTAGACATTTTTTATCCTTAGGGGCAATTTTTTAAGAGTACTGTATCTCGTCTGTACGACTGACATCAGCATGATGTCATGCGCGTGGCCGTCAGCCCCGAGTGTGGGCGAGTGCGTCACACGCGCGCCACGTGTCACCCATCGTCAGTGCCTCGTTTCTGCTGCATGGACGGCCCGGATGGGCTCATGCGAGGCACTCGCCCGCCATTCCACGCAGGTGTCAGCTGCGGGCCGCGTGCGCTCAACACGCGTCGCCTAGTGGCTAGAGCCACGTGTCGCGCAACGGTTGGCGCGTGTGTTGCACGTGCCAGTCCGTGCGCAACGCTCCCAGTCACTGTAGCGTCGTCGGGCGCGTGTGGCACCTCCGACACCGGAGGCGATTTTCGACGTCTCGATTAGTGTAGACTGGGTCCATATCGGCCTTGTGATGGGGAAGCCCGATATAGAAGCTATATAAAGGTAAGGTCTCCTGCAGATACTCAGAAGAGGATTCTCGAGCATAAGGTTCTTGACCCGTTAAGGAAGCGCAGGATTTGAGAAAAATGTAGAAAGGCCTTGCCTGTGAGTCAGCGAGCACTTTCCGCTAAAGGACCCTGGAGATTCAGAGTCGTTTGGAGCTCGGAATCGACATCGGAATCAGAGATGAAACCAAATCCAGGTATTCCGCATTACCTTCGTTTTTAATCCTTTCATGAGATTCTGAGGTACGTAATAAGGTTCCCTCTGCATACTAAATTAACCTACCAAAAAAAAAAGAATAAAGCTTACATTATTAAGTAAAAAATTATCAAAAATTGATGGATAAATTGAATTGATTTTTGTCGACGACGGTCAATGATTGACCAGGCCCTTCCGAGGTGTGAATCTTATGTATGCTTCACTTACTATAGTAAGTGTTCTTTGGACCTTGTTGAAGCCCATTAGAACCAAATGGTCGAGATATCAGTTTCGGGTCGAATAAAACTGCCAGCCCGACCCGATCACATCGAGAATGAGACACACAAATGTCCCGACCCAGGGGTCATTCATCCGAAACCAGCACGGCACGTAACGTTTCATAAGATCATTGTATTGCACTTGGAAGATAATGCAAAGGAGTTGTTGAGTTGTTGTATAATTTTGACCTTGTAACCAAGGGTCAGAACCGGAATAAGCGCAGTTCACTTTGAAATTTTGAGTTGAATGAATCCTTTTTTTAATTTTAGATTTCTGGCAATATAAAATTCGGAATTTTTAAATAAAATAATATTTTTTAATTTTTAAAACATAATTAATTAGACTATGACGTATTTGATTTACTCGAAAAAAATAATATGATTTATAATAAAGATATTTCAAATTATTTTAATAAAAATTGTATAAATAATTATTGATAAGATGTTTATTAAAAACTCTTTTACTCTAATGCTTACATAATGTGTTTAATGAAATAGAGAAGTCAGGAAATTAATAAAGTTATTTATATATAAAAAAATAAAACAGTTAACTGGAAAATTAAGGATAGAAGAATGGAGGAGAATATGCTCCTCTCCAGACCGGTTTATTGTGTTCTTGCAGAATTTGAAATCACATTCTGACTTTCTGAGACGCCAAATCGGTCTATGATAAAACATTTTTTAATTATTTTTTTTTCTTACTTCAACGCATGCATGCTTATTGCTTAATGCTCTTCTCTTCTCTCCCTATCCACCGCCTTCATTTCTCTCAGGTAATTTTCCCTCTCTCTCTCTCTCTCTGATATGTTTATATTGTGTTCGAAATTTGTGAGTGCTTTGTTTTGATTTTGTTTTATTGTTCGTTGTGTTTTGAGACTTGAGTTGTTCTAGTGTAAACCCTAGTGCTCTGTTTGGATGTCGTGAAATTGGTACATTCAACTGGTTAACCACCTGATATGTATGTGTGTATGTATCGGAATTGCTTTAGCTTGTGGTAGTTTGTTCAGTTTCGGTGCGCGCATTGAATTTTATTATAATTATGTCTATTTCTATTCTTACGTTAACGTTTCGCTTTGCTTGATATTTTTATTTTATTGTTGTTTTGGTTGCTTGTTCAGAATCCTGGAACTTGTGATTGCCGCAGTTTGGGGCTTGCGGAGTGCTGTGGTTTGTTGTATAAAATTTGAGGAAACTCTCGAGTTACTTGTATTGAGAGTGTTAATTGCGCAATGGGCTCTGATTTGTTTGATGCATTCAAAATGGAGAGAGTGAGGACTATCTTGACATATACGAGTCCTTATCCTCACGAGCATTCGCGCCATGCCATTATTGCGGTGGCTGTTGGTTGCTTATTCTTTATCTCTTCGGATAATATGCATACCCTTGTAGACAAACTGGACAAGAATGTTAAATGGTGGTCTATGTATGCTTGCCTGCTTGGTTTCTTTTATTTCTTTTCTTCGCCATTCTTAGGGAAGAAGTTAAAACCCAGCTACTCTAATTTCAGTCGCTGGTAAGTTTGTATTTAGTGAAATTATCAGGTTTTTACTACATGGCTGATGTTTTTATTTGGACCTTGAGGTATTCATTGCTTCCACATTGTCAGTGCAGGTATATTGTTTGGATATTTGTTGCGGCTTTATATCATCTTCCTAGTTTTCAGTCTATGGGAGTAGATTTGAGGATGAATTTGTCCCTGTTCTTCACAATTTATGTGTCATCAATTTTGTTTCTTCTTGTCTTCCACATCATTTTTTATGGCCTGTGGTACATTGGTATTGTTTCCCGTGTTGCTGGAAGAAGACCAGAGATCTTGACCATTCTCCAAAATTGTGCTGTAAGTGTTCTAAGCCACATTTGGTGCTTCCAGCATGTCAGGTTAAGTGGTTTTGCTTCTACTGTATATTCTTATTTGTAACTTGAGTCCATTATCTTTGGATTAGGTCCTTAGTGTAGCCTGCTGTGTGTTCTATAGCCACTGTGGTAATCTTGCTATCACGAGACATAAGCTTCCCAAAAGAAGAAACACTGGTTGGTTTCCTTTGAGGAAGAATGGTGAGGGAAATACATGGATTGCAAAGTTTCTTCGCATGAATGAGTTAAAGGACCAGGTCTGCTCATCTTGGTTTGCTCCAGTTGGGTCAGCAAGTGACTATCCGCTTTTGTCCAAATGGGTTATTTATGGGGAGGTAAAGCTATAAGTTCCAAGGATTTGTATCATCTTATTCAATGCTCTAAACATATTGAGGTGGTAGGTTTTGTTCACTGCAAATCCCTCTCATGTTTTCTTCAACTACTTGCAGTTAGGTTGCAAAGGAAGTGAATGTGTTGGGTCATCTGATGAAATTTCTCCAATATACTCATTGTGGGCAACATTTATTGGCCTTTACATTGCCAACTATGTAGTGGAAAGGTCAACTGGGTAAGTGGTGATTGATATCGTTTTTCTGTGTTATTATTCTTTCACCCTTTTCACTAAAGGATTCTCAATGACAACTGATTGGTTAAGGTTCTTCTTCTTGTCCTTTTTGTATTCTAGCCTCACAAGTTCTAAAAATGTTGTACTAGGAGATGGGTGGTATTTTCATTTTGCTTTAAAAATCTTCTTCCTTGATAACAGAGGACGGTTGTTTTTTTCTCCTTTTTCTTGAATTCACCATTAGATAACTATTCTGTCAGGGATATAAATAAAACATGATTCTGGCAGTCCGTTGTGCATATTTCACTGCATGGGTGATGATTGAATTATACCTACTTTCAGGGTGTCATTTGGTTATGTGTTAAGTTATGCTTGCTCTTGCTTCTGTTACTCTTACTGTATTTAGCTTCCCTTCCAATTCATTCAGTTCTGGGAAAATGTATAGGTGGGCTCTTACTCACCCTTTGCCAGTTCAAGAGTACGAGGAACTGAAGAAGAAGCAGATGAAGCCTGATTTCCTGGACATGGTTCCATGGTATTCAGGGTATATGCTTGTTGCCTTACTTTCCTTGGTTTTGTAACTAATGTCATTTTTGGGTGCTTTTCTATTAGCTTTCCTGACTGTTCAATGTCTATATGTTGCAGAACTTCTGCTGATCTGTTCAAGACAGTATTTGACCTCTTGGTATCAGTTACAGTATTTGTCGGCCGCTTTGACATGCGCATGATGCAGGTAGTGATACTGCTGTCCGATATCAGTTCATGTGTTGTGTTTGTCTGTTTTAATTCTTCAGATATGTTTTGCCTTGTTTCTCTTCATGCGAGTAATTCAATTCAGCCATATGACATAATTTCCTGGCGAAGCGATGTTCTTGGAAATTTCTGTCATAGCTACAAGTTTGGTGTTACTAGTGGGCAAGGTCTTGGTTGTCACTAATCGAGTGGAAATGTGTTACTTGACAATAAACATATCTTTTCTTCAAAGTTCTGAAAATGTCATTAGAAAATAATATTATCATTTCACATGCCATTTTTAACTAGTATCCTTTATAATCTTTATGCTAAGATGACTGGTGAAGCTCAAATTAATGGTTGATTCTAGTCATATTGTTCCTTTTGCATTTTTTGTTAAAGATTGATCATACTTGGTGACATCTATCTCCTCACTTGTGTTTCATCAGGCAGCAATGAACAACGTTCAAGATGGGGATGAAGGAGATACAATATATGATCATTTTAGTGAAAAGGAAGATATCTGGTTTGACTTCATGGCTGATACTGGTGATGGGGGAAATTCTTCTTATACTGTTGCAAGGTTACTTGCACAGCCTTCCATTTGTCTCACAAGTGGTGATTCTGTGCTTTCTTTGCCACGCGGAAACTTTCTTCTCATAGGAGGGGATCTTGCGTAAGTTTATGGTGTTTCTTGCATATAATGATATGATTGTTTGGTGCAGATTTTATTGGTTTATTTGCAAGTTAAACTTTTCATATTTTTGTCTGACAGTTTTTGGCCCTAAAATGATTCAGCATGTACAGTGCTTGAATGCCATTATTCAACACTTGCTTTTGGAAGGTTTTGTTAATTCTCTGCTTTAGACCATAAAATAAGGGATATGGAGATGTAATTTTATCTTATAACACAATGATGCTTTTTGGAAAACTTACTTCACATTTGGTAATACTTTGTCTTAACCATGGCTTGGTTTCTTCCTGAAAGAATAAACAGGTTAATATTGGTACAGGAATTGCTTGTTGGCATTCATGTGCACCAGAAGATAGTTATAAAAAGTTGGTGTCTATGTGTGCGTGAGCATTCATGCATACTTCTAAAGGTTTTTATTAATCTCGTGCTTCATAAATATAAACCCTTTCTGATGGATAGTTGTAACAAGTTTGGTGTCTATGTTTGTGTGAGCATTCATGTATACTTCTAAAGGTTTTTATTAATCTTGTGCTTCATGAATATAACCCTTTTCTGATGGATGGTCATGTTTCTGGTGTAGATATCCTAATCCATCAGCATTCACATATGAGAAGCGCCTGTTTCGTCCGTTTGAATATGCTCTGCAACCCCCACCATGGCATATGCCAGACCATATAGCTGCTCACAAGCCTGAGCTACCCCATGGAGTGTCTGAACTGAAGCAATATGATGGACCTCAGTGTTTTGTCATTCCCGGAAATCATGGTTGGTTTCCATTTGGGTTTTTAAAGTTTGATCTTTCCTGGGCAAGAAGAGTTCATAGAAGATTTGTTTGAGTGCATATTTGCTGACGTGGTTTCTTTAACCTAGCCACTAATACATGTTTCCTTACCCGGGCCTGGTTTCTTATGATGGAATGACGTTCATTCTAGTTTATTTCAAGTCATTCTGTTTTGGGTTTTGCAGATTGGTTTGATGGGCTTCATACTTTCATGAGGCATATCTGTCACAAGAGCTGGTTGGGCGGTTGGTTCATGCCTCAGAAGAAGAGTTATTTTGCCTTGCAACTCCCCAAACGATGGTGGGTCTTTGGTCTTGATTTAGCACTTCATAATGACATCGATGTGTACCAGTTCAAGTTTTTTGCAGAATTAATAAAAGAGAAGGTACTTTTTTTCAATTTTTTTGTTATTTTCATTAATTATGGGACTGAATCTGCCGAAGAAGATACAACACCTTTCTGATACCTTTCATATTTCCATGCATTGGACCTTCACAATGACTGTTAGAGAGTTTATATTTTGAAATTCTTTGATAGGGAGTTATTTCATTGTGCAACATGAGTATTTTATTCCTGTTATGATATGTTTCTGGTCTTTGAGATTTATTGATATGTTGGTTATTGGCCACTTCTAGGCTAACTTCTATGGCATGTTATCATGTCTTTACATATGCTAGTAATGAATAAGAAGATCCTCATTTCACCATTGTTGATTCAGGTTGGGGAGAATGATGCTGTCATCATCATTACGCATGAACCTAATTGGCTTCTGGATTGGTACTGGAATGATGTTTCTGGAAAGAATGTCTCTCACCTTATATGTGACTATTTGAAAGGAAGGTGTAAGCTTCGGGTGGCTGGAGACTTGCATCATTACATGCACCATTCATATGTTCCATCTGATGGACCAGTTTATGTGCAACATCTACTTGTCAATGGCTGCGGTGGTGCATTTTTACATCCCACCCATGTCTTCAGTAATTTCAATAAATACCACGGTACCACCTATGAGACCAAGGCTGCTTATCCTTCTATAGAAGATTCAACCAGGGTGATTCTCTTATGATGATTTAGTGTTTTTGATTCTTTATGGTGTATTCTTATTTTTTTTGCTTCCATTTCTTGATTCCTTAGCTTCTTAGTAATTTGATGCAGATTGCACTAGGAAACATTTTAAAGTTTCGAAAGAAGAACTGGCAATTTGATTTCATTGGAGGCATTATTTACTTTGTGTTAAGCTTCTCAATGTTCCCACAGGTGAGTCTCTTCAGTGATTCTTTAATACCACAAACTTGACTATATGGTTCAGTAGTGAGAAAATGAGTCTTTCCTATTTGTTAACTTTTTTTGGTGAACTTGCTTGCACTTCCTAAAACTTTAGATATGATGCTATTTGTTGCTTTTCAGTCATACTCTAAAAGGTTTGTAGCATATACTTCTGTCAGAAAGTATATAAGAATTGACTTATTTTCCCTTTTAATTTCCAGTGCAAGCTCGACCACATCTTGCAAGCTGATACATTTTCCAGTCACTTGACAAGTTTCTTTGTCACAATCTGGAATTCTTTTTTGCATGTGCTGGGGGAGTCTTATGTCTCTTTAGCAGGTGCTCTAGTATTGCTAGCAGCGGCAATTGCTTTTGTCCCTTCCAAAACATCTCGGAGGAAACGAGCCATTATTGGAATTCTTCATGTGTTATCACATCTGGCAGCAGCTTTGATTCTTATGCTGCTTTTAGAAGTGGGTGTTGAAACATGTATCAGGCATAAGCTAATTGCAACTTCAGGCAAGATTCTCCCTTTTACTTTTTGTATTTATGGAACTTTCTATTCATGAACATTTAATTTCGGTTGCTTCTGTCTAAAATGGTCATGAATGTGATGAAAGAGATTGTTATTTGAGTACTTAATGAGTTATGTGGTGTATTTGTCATCTTATCTCTCAATTTAGAAGACCATATCTTTCACCCCTTGTATAATTTCTACTTCAATAGTGAAGATTCTATAGTGGTCCAAAATTTAATTGTGGTTGTTGATTATGTGATGTTTTTTGATGACCTCTTCCAGGTTATCACACATTATACCAGTGGTACCGAACTGTGGAAAGTGAGCATTTTCCAGATCCCACTGGCCTTCGAGCCCGTATAGAGAAGTGGACATTTGGCCTTTATCCAGCGTGCATCAAGTATCTTATGTCTGCATTCGATGTTCCTGAGGTAGGACATTCGTCTATGTTGTAGATTTATAGTGTTACCAATTGGATAATGTTTTATACTCACCAGAGTTTGTCAGGTCATGGCTGTCACACGGAGCAATATCTGCAAGAATGGATTGAAGTCCCTATCACGAGGGGGTGCTATAATTTATTACGCTTCCGTGTTCCTCTACTTCTGGGTTTTCTCAACTCCTGTTGTTTCTCTCATTTTTGGAAGTTACCTCTACATTTGCATTAATTGGCTTCATTTACACTTTGACGAGGCCTTCTCCTCCCTCCGAATTGCTAATTACAAAGCATTTACGCGATTTCACATCACTAAGGATGGGGATCTTGAAGTTTTCACACTTGCAGTTGATAAGGTAAGAAGCCACACTCTATGTTTCAATCTCATCTTTTATTCCCTGTTTTAGTTGATACAAGAAGCAGAAATATTAACTTTTCAAAAAAATAAGTAGAAATATTATCATGTTATTAATTCAAAAGCAAGTACTTCTTGTAGGCTATCTACATTGATTTATATATTTAATGAGGCCAGTATTATGAAGTGCAATACGTTGGTGATGGTTTAGTGATGTTGCAATACTGTTCTCTACTTAAAATATTTATGACTTGGTGTTAATAGCTGCGGTTTTCATGCTGTTTTATGCCTCAAACTGGAATTGAAGTAATGATGCCTAATTTTCTTAGTCTCCTTTAGTGCACAAGGATCTTATAATTATTGCTTCTTTCTATGTTAACGGTATATTTTGTGTTAAAAATGCTTGGCATGTCCACAAGCAGGAATATGTTAATATCTGACAAACTACCCTTGATCTATATGCTTCATAAAAGTTTGAAGTAGTTTCCACGTTGGTCCTGCTTATGTGTTAATGAACTTCTCGCCTTATATGGTAGATTGTTTTACTAAATTCTCCCCCCCTATGTCCTTTATCAGAAATCAGTCATTAATGGTAGCTAATATACATGTTGTTGCCTGTAACTTCTGTCTACATGTTGCTAATTTGATATAACAAACAGGTTCCAAAAGAATGGAAACTGGATTCACTTTGGGATGCGGAGCCAAAACTACCACAGCAGTTGAGCCACCGTCGAAGATTTCCTAGCAAATGGAGTGCATCGTCTCCTCAGCAGGACCCGCTGAATACCGTTAAAATAGTTGACCACTTTGTTATTAGACAAACAGAAGAATCGGGCTCTGTAGCAAGCAACGGCTCAGTCATACACTGATCTTGCTATTGGAATTTGTCTTAGGTATGTAATATGATGTAGGAAGAATAGGGAGATAAAAGGGCCAATCAAAAATGGAAGAAAAGTTGTTCAGGAGATGATTGCCATTTTTCATATCGGTTTCCTGGCGGCGTTCTATTCCATTTTTGTGTATAGTCAAAGGAAAATGTAGAAGAAAAAAGGACTTCCGTCTTGGTAAGTAATCCAATTCGTATACATTGTACGGAATCTAATCAATTCACTGATCTGTTGCCAGATTGTGGAATACAATAAAATGAGAAAACAGATGATCTTAGTAACCCTTTTTTCTTTTGCGTGTGTGTAGCAATTTATTCTAAGAAATAGCTTAAGAAAATTGTTAGACTTTTCCTATTCTCAAAGGAAAGGAAAATGAGAAAAATAATACTGAGGATCACTTCTGAGTTGGATCATTTTATATCTCTTGCCGGCTTGGTTGGATTCAGCGGAGTTCGTTCCTGTTAATGCAATTTGCAACTCAGAGCAGATTGCCGGTGATAAGCAAGAGGTAAATGCAACTACCTGGAGTCAGTAGTTCGTAGTTCGGTGTCAAGGAAATTCAAGAGCAAGGATTCAGCTACGTGACGTCCTAAAATATGAAGAACAAAACAGATCATTTGCTCTGAATCTCTGTTCCTGTAGCTATGAAAAGTGAGCATCCACGTGAACAATGAAGTTAATCAAAGCTTATGGGAATAAGTAACTGATTCAAAAGCTTCCATATGGGTTTTGATTATGCAAAGCAAAGGCGATCTGTGAATCTTAACTTGGCGGCTAGTTACCTCTATGAAGTCCAGCACTTCTTTTAGTTTCTGAAGCGCCACAAGATTTGAACCGTAAGATCGTCACCTATAATGAACAACAGGCTCTTGTGACGCAGCAACAATCCCTACGATTATTGGTTATAGATACTCATCACATGCAGGAAATTTGTGGTAAAGGAACAAGCTGCCTTTGGATTCTGTTACAACCTAATTGGATCAGAAGTTTCATTGTTCTGATGAAGGCATTGTTAATGTTTGAGGAGCTAATGAAAGAGAAAATCAATATATTTGAATGGGACATCATTGAAGCAAGTACTGGTTAAGCACCCATTTGAATCCAGCAGAGCTCATTCTTGGAAGCACTACTGACCCAGTCAAGATTGTATACTTTTTGCAATACTTTCACAATTGCAGAAACATTGACCCTTCTTTCTTTGGATCCAAAAATTTCACCATTCCTGATCTTTGCGAGTATCAAAATGGGATGCAGGCACATTCTTCCCTGAAAATGTACTTATAATCAAATAACATGAGATGAAACCAAGATATCATTGATTTTTAATTCTTATCAGGTACCTGTAGGTTTTCGGGTAACGGATGTAGGGAAGTTCCCATTGTTCAATACCCTGAAGTATTACTCGATTGTTCCAATATTCTGATCTTCAGAAATTTGGCAGTTCCTTAAATGTTTATTTCCTTTATACATATGGAGGAAATATAAACTGCACAGATCATATAGATAATATACTTCTTGGGAGCCTTCAATGAATCCTGGAATTTGAAAGTTAACCCAGATGTTGGACATGATCATGAACCTATAATTGGAAAACAAAATGAAAATTCTTGTTGAAGAAGAAAGAGTTTCAGAATTTTCATTTCTGGAACTGCCATCCTGAATAAAAAGGTTTGTATTAATTAAAGAGGACCTTCTTCTGCTTCCAGGGTACTCTAATGCTTAGGTCAGAATCTACATTCTACAAAAACTGTTACTAACAATTATTTATATATATATATATTGTGCAATAATTAAGAATGAGTTTAGTTGACAATTAATGTCTAAATCGATGATTTGTTCAAATTGAATTAACATTATTTAGTTACTGAATAAAAAATTTAGTTTTCAATAGGACTAAATTAGACTGAGTTCTTAAGAGCAAAAGCCTATTCAACTCAAGAAATATCAACCCTATATATATAGGAAACTATATGAGAAGTTATCAAAAAGTTCAAAAGTCATTTAATGCTAGATTCGGAATAAGTTCATTCATATAAAAATTCAAAATATAAATTATATAGAATGAGTAAGAAAATACAACCACCCTTAACGAAAGTCTCGCTTATATGCGAGATATAAAGAAGTACAATAGTACGCAATCTTATCCAGTAAAAAGTGTAAGGAGATATAAATGAAAAATGTATTTCACGTTAGAATATTATTTGTTAAAGGAATATATGTCATATGGATTTTCACCTCAAAAAGATAAGAGTTGATGTACATCAACTTCTGTGGAGTTTCAGAGAAGTGTTGATTTACAATAACTCGAATGTATTCAACTAGGTTTAGGAACATGAATAATGTTGGACGAAAAATAACATGGCTACACTGTATAGAATATGATATTTTAATAATTTAATATATAAATTTGTTATTGTCAATCTGATTTACTTGGAGCTATACTTGAGGTTGGCTCTGCCGAGGAATTGATCAACTTTTGACATGCAATGTATACAAGAGAAAGAAAAGAACACCATTGACACTTCATGAAGATTAAGTTCTTATCAAAGCTAACCCTCCACAACTTTTGGAGGTCTCTTGCAGGAAATTAACGTTATCAATCCACATGCAGCATCATAGATGAATTGGCGATCTGTACCATCTTGAGAGTTGAGATAGAAAGTAGACCAAGGTCTGAAAGAAAAAGCCTTGGATATGTTGAGAGACAGGAAGCTTAGGTGGGACTGCTATTCTGTGAATCTGAAACAAGAGCTTCAGCACGAAACTTAAAACAGTGTTTAGATCAAAACTTGAAATGACGAACAACCGAGTACTTGAATTTATGCCCAGAGAAGAGGATCTTGTTTAACTCAATGATCGGTATGTTTCCGATTTCAATGCATTAGAAATATGTTGAGTTTGGACAGAGATAAGGAGAGCAGCCATTGACATTACCTGCAGTAAATCAAAGAGAAACAAAGCCTTCAAATCCTAGATTTCACCCTTAGCACATTGCAGATCCAACAATGTTCTACAAACCATACTGCGTGAGCTTACTGCTTTTCTTAAAACTTATAGCGGACTTGGAGTGGGCATAAATCTCTCTTTGTAAAAGATTATTGTAGGTAGCTATAGTATCAGAACATTAGGAGAATCAACACTTCTTCATAAAGCATAAGGGTAAATGAAAGATGAAAGATACTGAAGCATTACCAGGTTCAAGCTCTCAAATAGGCTTCACAAGATGATCAACCTGACAATCTGCCCCAAGTACCTAAATGACTTTGTTGCTTCCTTTAAGCATCTGTTTTTCACATCTCTAGACCAGTGCTGCAAAATTTGGTGTCATAACCACCAAATTGATACTATCAATTCACATACAAACAGAAATTTCAGGTAACTAACCTCGCCAAGCATGTTGAGCTTCTCACGCACATTCTTCAACATTTCTTGGGCATCACCATCCCATCTATGGAACTCCAGATCTCTTCCTTCAAAAAGCTTGTCAGAAACCTGTAAACGATAAACTAAGAGGTCATTTGGTCGATCGATCTAATTCCAAAGTTAACAATTTTACATGCCAAGTGTTTTGGAAAGGAAAAACAATATCATGTTTCAACCAAACATTAGGTGATGGCAACAAGAAGTCAAAATACAATTGCACAACTATATTCAATCAAGTCTGTGAGTCAAAAGGATGCTCAGCAGCCTCGGTGAGCACAGAGCATACTTGTCTTGTTATAACTTGACCACCAGCTACATGCGAGAAGTATATGTTGTAGAAATGACAGAGAAACAACGGGGCACTCTTCTCTGCAAGCACCTCCAAATACTCGGCATAGGAAACTCCCGCAGCACTGGGTTGAGGTATTGCAACATCCTTTTGGCTAAACCAGTCTAAATCTTTTGCAAGACTCTTTGATCTTTCCAAGCCATTATTTCTAAAATATGCATCTGCACATTGGACAAAAGCAAACATTGCATCACCACGAAATCACTTCATGCCGAGGAACATTCACCACACAAACGAATTTTCCCAGTAGCTCATAAAAATCAAATAGTGAAGCCTGATTAGAGGAAAAGAAAATACCCAAGTAAGATTATTCTTCATGAAGAAAGCTCAAAGATGGAAGAAGATTAGAAACAATCTAACCCAAAAACACAAGCACATACAAGTTTAACAGGATTGACCAAGCCAGTGGAAGATAAACGAGAAACAAAAGGAACACTTGGGAAAAGTAGAGAGCATATTAAAAACTCACAAGAAACATCATCGGACTTATCAATAATACGTTCGACAGTGTCAAAGACCAGTTTGCTGTCAACCATATACTTGACGAAGCCTTCCATACTGGGCAACCAATTCGCCTTGTCACTATTTCTGTCTTCGACTCGTTCTTCTTCGACAACATCTTGTTCTTGTTTCACGCTCTCGTCCTCAGAATCAAGGGAACCATCGTCAGAATTAACAGTGGTCTTACTGTAAGTATACTTGCCATTAATGTTACGAAGCCTCATGGCCACAAATCTCATCTCTTCAGTGATGCCCTTGCTCTCTCCTGGATAAGCTTTCCTATACCTTCTTCTCTTCTTAACAACTGGAGGTCCCACACTAGTTGTTGCTATTGTCGTCGTCGAATTCGTCGTTGTTGTTTCGGGATTCATGCAACATGTTATACGCGGCCCCCGAGCATATCTTGTTCTTGCGACGTTTCCGTTCAGAGTCAAGCTCCTGCCGAGCTTCAGACATTGTGATGGAAACAGGGAAAACTGTACAAAAGATTCCAATGGTGGTGCCACTGCCGCATACGGCGGTTTGGATGACGTCAAGGAGAAAAGCTTCATAGCCAACAGTAATAACAACTTCCAAGTCCTAAACCACTCCAACCATTCCAGCTCTTGAGATATTTACAAGAGATGACGGCTGATGAGGATCCTCTGTCTCTCGGCCGAAAAGTACACTTTCCTAACCCAAATGTAAAGCCCAAAAACTGAATTTCCTATTTCAGTTGGGTCCAACATTGTAGCCTCTGAACAATTGCAAATGCGATGAACATAGAGTAAAAGGTATCAGATAATTTCACGTCAAAGGGATTGCTTCAGGAATTTCAAACAATAATTTTTCTTTCAATCTGTACAACGTGTAAACCTAATAGAAAGAAAGGTCATTTACAAGTTGACAAGAAGAATGTGACAATGATATTACAGGGTTTCTATGTACAGCTCCCAATGAAGCTAAATTAGTAAGTACTGTACAACAAATTCCTCTGGTTAATGTGTAAAATGAAGATGGTCAATGAACAGAGTCTTGTAGCTGACGTAGTCTGATCAGCGAATCTAATCCTCTTCTGGAAGTGTATGATGATTTTATTTGTTGTCGAGGTCTAACACAAGCAGATTTAACAGCCAGCTGTCTTGCAGAATGCATTTATACATGCGGACCTGGCCATCAAATCAAATCCAAGCTAATTCTACTTTTCATCTTAGAATTTTCTCTTTCTCCCTTTTTTTGTGATCCTGTAGCATTTAAAATGAAACATCTTTTCATGAATAACGGGCCTTCAGCATTTGCAGGAACTCCAATGTCTTCGTATAGGATGGATCCGAGCGACTAACTGGCTTGCATGAATTTACATGATCAGTTGACTCTAATACCTGTAATAAAATTGTAACAACAAAATAATGAAGATACATGTTAAAAAGGATAACAATGCACCAATAATAAATGAATAGAACACTCATCCCACAACATTAATTTGATTAGATCGATCTGCAAGCCATAAAGTAAGTATTTAACTCATGCACCAAATCTCTATGTACATCCGAGTTTGATGGAGAAAGCCCTGCAGTAATTACACTTACCACAAGTTCACCATATCCAGGATATGCAGATTCAATGGGTACAATTTCCATCCTGAAGGCCCATCCTCCATAGCCCTCAACAAGTGGAGTGACCTTGGTCTAAGATGCAACAACAGGCAACCAATTAGGCTCATATAAAGCACATACAGAGAGTTGGCGAGAGAATGAGGAGTATAGGAGTTGGAATTCTTTTTTGGTGTGATACAAAAATGGAACTTATTTGCAAATATTTGGTTTAGTTGGAAACATATATATTACCTCACAGAAACTTAGAACTTCAAGCAGCCTTTTCCTATGAAGGTTGCGAATAAAGTCATTCAGCTCCACAAGCCTTGGAGAACCACTTCTCAGCTCCCCAATCTAATAAAGTGAATTCAAAACATTATCAACAGTAACTAATGCATGATCCACAAGATCAACTAATATCATGAATTCAAAACGGACAAATTAGTGTAAATTGTATACTAACTGATGGAGCAGGGCGCAAAACAAGGCCCATCCGCCAAGGCATATCTGCTAGTTTGCTGCCAAAGTGTGGACAACTATAGAACACCTTAATCAGGGGGCAGTACAAAATGTCATGAACCAACTAAGA
>JANIPN010000006.1:5246678-5258301 GCA_027478595.1 Erythroxylum anguifugum
GCTAATATTAATAATCAAGTATATCATATAGGTTCTTTTATAGGATTTGCCAAAAAAGGTAGACCGACTCTTTTCTTCTTGGTTATTCATTTTAATTTTAATTTTTTTTGCTATTTTAAGTTATCACAAATACGTGGTTTTAATATAAAATTATTAAAACAACACACGGAAGGTATTTTATATTGGTTACAGAAAGTAACACTTTTAATGGTTTGATTAAATTATGAACAAAATACTTTATAATAATATGAATGCAAGCTTGCATTCCGTTGCATCAAAATTAGATTGGAACATGCCTTTGAAGAGTCTAGATCCTTTGTTCAATTTTATGGCGTCTTATTCTTTCCAATAAATGCAACATACGGAAGGTATTTTATATTGGTTACAGAAAGTAACACTTTTTATGGTTTGATTAAATTATGAACAAAATACTTTATAATAATATGAATGCAAGCTTGCATTCTGTTGCATCAAAATTAGATTGGAACATGCCTTTGAAGAGTCTAGATCCTTTGTTCAATTTTATGGTGTCTTATTCTTTTCAATGAATTTCAGTCATTTATTTACGTGGACTTCGCATAAGTCCTGCAAAAATAAATATAAGACCCGCATAAATAAGTGATTGAGATTCATTGAATAAAATAAAACACTATAAAATTGGACAAAGGATCTTATCACCCGTTTGAGCCAAGCAAAAGAAAGGAAAGTGGTTTGACATTGTCTAATGTAATTTCGCCTTCATGTTCGTGGGGTCCCATTGACCTGGTCCTGTGACCCACTATTCCACTAAGCCCGTCGTTTCATATTTATTTATTTTTTATTAGCAGCGGTTGTTGATTAATTAGCGCAGTTACTTATAATAATAGTAATTATTATTGTTGCTGTCATTATTCTTCACTTCACGCGGAAATCCACACCAGTTGTCACCTTCCACGCGCTTTTTCCTTGCCAACGTGACCAACACCATGCCTGATTACATTAATCATAAATTATTTATTAATCTATATGTATTTAAATAAATAATTTAAATTAAAAATATCTATAGTTATTGGTAAGCTAATAAAGTCAGATGAAGGTCTTAATTTATTCCGTAAGCTTCACAATTAATCCCTGATTAAAGCTATTTAAAGTTTCAAATCATAGTTTAAGATGCTTATTTGTCTTGAGTAAAGAACGTGTAAGACTATGTATGATTGGGATAACTGGCGCCGAGAGTTTCGGGTCTTGGGTCATTGGTCGTAGGTTATAGTTCAACAGCTAATCAAATCAATTACATAATATCATATGATGTTTTTTTTTTTTGTCTATTTATTGATTTATCTTATGATAATTTCACTAAAAAGACGTCGTTTAATTCTATTTTTTATTAATTAAATAACAATTAATTATAATTTATAAGAATTTATTAATTTATAAAAATTGATCGATTAATTAATATATTGATTAATTATTAAAATAAATAAAAAATTGTGTCGATTGAATTTTTTAATTATTTGCGTTTTCTTTTATTTTCACCGAATCTAACTAAACGGTCAACACAATGCCCGCCAAAGACGTCAAAGATATAGTCGAGGTGTGGAGGGAAACGGCGCCGGACGGCCTGAACCGCGCGTTTTGGCCACGTCAACCCATAGAAAATTGTGCTTCCTCTTGTGATAATTGATTGACTGATCATACTATATAGTAATTGTAATTTGCTTAACCTCTGCCCCTCGCTCTCTCACCGCGTCTCTGCCTCTCACTGTTAGTTTCAAAGTTTTCGACAATGGAATTCTCGTAGCTCGCCGGGATCCGAGTTTCTCGATTGTAGCGACTTCCAATTGTATCACTTCGTGTGTAAAGTTCTTTTATCGGCGCAAATCCACCGTAATCTCTCTCTCACTGTCTCCCACCCTACCCTTTGTTCTTTATGTTTCTGTTATTTGTTTCTTTCCGTTCCTGAATCTGTTTTCGTCGAGATTTGGAAAATTCAACGGTTTTATTTGGGAGATATTTTCCACATTGATCTCATAATCCTGGTCGCTGATTTTGTTTCCTTGTTTTGTTTTACTTGTTTTCAGATTTTCCTTTTCTGTCTCAAAAGGTTACCTTTTTCTTTTAAATGACAGATCATTGAAGTTTGTTGTACCGTATTTATGCCTTTTCTTTTTAATGTAGTTTGCCTCTGTGAAGATCTCTTTGATTCTGTTCGTCTTCATTTCGTTTCATTTCAGTGAATGTGAAGTATCTTCTATGTAGTGTACTTTATTCTTTATCTTTTTCGGTTTTGCAGTTTGTTGTAGAACTGAAGGTGGTGGTGGTGTGAATCGGTGACACGTCTGAGGAAGTAGCAGCGACTGGGTGATTGAATTTAGTGTATGATTAGTGATGTCTGCGAGAGGCCATCAAACGGTGCCGCTTTCGGTGCTGTTAAAGCGAGAGTTGGCACTTGAGAAAGTGGAAAAACCGGAGATCTTACACGGTCAGGCCAACCAGAGCAAGAAAGGAGAAGACTTTACACTTCTTAAAACCGAATGCCAAAGGGTTGTTGGTGATGGAGTCACCACTTATTCCGTTTTTGGGGTAAATCTTGGCCTCTGATGACTTGATTCCAGAATTGGAAATTGTTTTGTCCGGGATCAGATTAGCCTGATTACTTAGTTGAGACGTCCTATTTGCATGAACGAAACTTTTGTTTAATATATTGGTAACTGATGTTGGATGTTTGATCAATTGAGTACTTGAGAGGATATTACAACACCTGTTTTGACTTTTTGACGCCTTTTCAGTTTCTTTAGAGCCTTTGAGATTAAGCTGCTTCTTGTAGTCACAAGTTTATTAATCTGTGGAGTTTTTCCTCAAGTGGGATGGTCATGATGATCTTTTTGCAGTTGTTTGATGGGCACAATGGATCTGCAGCTGCGATATACACTAAAGAGAATCTTTTAAATAATGTCATATCCGCCATTCCTCCAGATCTAAACAGGGATGAATGGTTGGCAGCACTTCCTAGGGCTTTGGTTGCTGGGTTTGTTAAAACAGATAAAGATTTTCAATCAAAAGGTCTGTTCTATTACGGAGAATTCTACATCGTGTTGAGAATGTTGTGAAGTCATTCTCAGACGGATTGACTAATAAGAACTTTTTTCATTCACATTCACATTCACATGCATGTAGTTGTAAGTTGATTATTGTAAATGCTCTTTGAACTCGCTCAATCTGTTCTGTTTTTTCTCCTTTTCAGCACAAACATCTGGAACAACTGTGACTTTTGTGATAATAGATGGATGGGTTGTGACAGTTGCCTCTGTTGGCGACTCCAGGTGCATTCTTGAATCTGCTGAAGGTGATATCTATTACTTGTCAGCAGACCACAGGCTTGATAGCAATTTTGAGGAGTAAGTCAGATGCAATGAGTTTCTCAGGTGCTTCTGTTTGCACGCATTATTTTTCACCAAAGCGTTATTTCTTTTTTGTGTTGTATTAGGGTAGAGCGTGTGACCTCCAGTGGAGGTGAAGTGGGACGGCTAAGCACTGGTGGTGGGGCGGAGGTATTTGTCACTTGTCTTACACAATCATGTTCTTTTTGCAAGGTTTTGTCTGCTGTTTGCAAAGGTTTTTGCTTAATTAGTTAGCTTGATATTAGATTCTTATTAGTGCAGTACTGTAGTTGTAAAGTATTTAAGCTCTGTTTATGCATAGTAAGATGTATTGTGATAGTTTTGAATCGTGTCAAATGCTCAAAATGTTATGATAAGATATATCCAAGACATGTATATACGAAACTAATGCTTAGATGCTTTTCTACTTGCTTGTTATTTTTTTGTAGATCGGTCCTTTGAGATGTTGGCCTGGTGGCTTGTGTCTTTCACGATCTATAGGAGATGTTGATGTTGGAGAATTCATTGTTCCTGTTCCTTTTGTGAAGCAAGTTAAGGTTGGTCCTTGGAGATGTTGCATGCTTGCATGTACTGTTCCTTTGATATGTTCTTGTCCACTGAGAATTATAAGCTTATCTCTTCTCAGGTCTCTGTTGAGGATTGTGGCTTTATCTTGTCCCTGTTTTTATTAATTTATAAAATGTGCAGTTGTCTACTGCGGGAGGTAGAATTATCATCTCAAGTGATGGTGTTTGGGATGTCGTATCTGCAGAGGTGGCACTTGATTGTTGTCGTGGGATGCCTGCAGAAGCTGCAGCCTCCCAGATTGTAAAAGTATGATAGTGCTAGCATTCTGATGTACTTCTTACGGTTAAGATTTTTAAGTTGTTTTGGCGACAGCAATTTTGATGTCGGCCCTCACTTCAGTTTGCATAGCTGAATGGATGTAAAATATGACATATCAGTATTTACATCTTCAGATCAATTATTTCTGACTGTAGTATTTGTTATTTGTTACTTTTTTAGGAAGCAGTACAGCTGAAGGGACTTAGAGATGATACCACCTGCATTGTAATTGATATATTACCTCAAGAGAAGCCAGTTGCTCCTTTGCCAACACAGAAGAAGCATAGTAAAGGAGTGTTCAAGTCCATGTTTCGAAAAAAATCTTCTGAATCAGCTCCTCAAATTGATAAAAAGCATGCAGAACCAGATGTTGTGGAAGAACTATATGAAGACGGATCTGCTATGCTTTCAGAAAGGTTGATGCTGTGAAGATGATCTCTGTTGGCTATTTCTTTTTCCTTCTGGGTTTCTATGTTGAGCCTTTTGTGGTTAAAGAGTGCATTGTTCGTATGTTGACGTGCCTGGGTGGATACATATTACTTATGTTGGCACACCTGTTTGTCTACAAGGTGTAGCTTTTACTGTGATAACGTGAGGCGCTGTTTTATTGGATGCAGGTTAAATACGAAATATCCCCTGTGCAACATGTTTAAGTTGTTTATGTGTGCGGTCTGTCAAGTAGAGATAAAACCTGAAGAAGGCGTCTCAATACACGTGGGTTCAACAATTTCAAGAAGGTTACGTCCCTGGGATGGCCCTTTTCTTTGCTTAAGTTGCCAAGAGAAGAGAGAAGCCATGGAAGGCAAAAGACCATCAGGAGGTACAGTAATTTTTCTCTCTACGAGTCGTTCGGAAGTTTCCTTCTTTGAAAGATTGATAATTGGGTTTGTTCTTGTTCTATTTTAACAGATAGGCATAATAGTGAAAGTGACTAGCATCAGAGGCCGTCATTCATTGGGAGTCCAGCTTAAATGAAAAAATGGAACTTCCTTACAGTATTAATTTTTGAAGGGATATTTGGCCATGTCGATCCATTTGTCTATTATCAAAGCACACATTTGGATCTCTTTTTAGGAGTTCCCTTGCTGCAAGTGTGAAGATTTGAACTAAAGCTACTAGCGTTGTTGACCTAAGTTTCTGACGTGAAGCATTTTTGAAGGAGATTGATAAGCCCACCGGCTGATCAACACATCAGGAGTTCTTAAATTTTCCAACTGAGTCATCCCTATCCTGTTCACAGAGCTGACTTCAAATGCCTGAAGGCTGCTTCATTTGTAATGTCACAATATAAGGATCTTTTACAATTTTCATCCCACATTAGGGGAAAAATTCGATAATCAGCTTATTGACTGAATTCGTTCATGTAAAAAGTCGCACCTTTGTCGATTAGGTAAATCTTAGGATAGGATAATTGGCTATCCAACGTTTTTAATTTCGTTCAAAAGATAATTCCATGTATTTTGTTAATCAGCCATTCCTTTCGGTGCGGCTAGTTAGCAGTAAACAGTATTCTTTCTCTCTTCTTAATCTGTGGCTTGCTTCTGACTGGTTAACTTTGAAGCTTTTACAAATTCGCTTGTTGTGACTTGGTCAAGGAAGACTCTGATAAGCTTTGAACCCGTCCAGACAGTGTGATGTATTCCCATCAAGGCTATTGCAATGCAGGCTCCTGTAAGTTGTTATTCCTTTTGCTTATGTTGAGTCTTGTCTGATGGGTAGTGCCCTCGAGCACGGCTTAGCGTTTCATGTGGCTCCACATGATTGGGACCATCCCTTCCGGGACAATATGTGGACATTACCTGGCTGTACCTTCGCATGGTAGTCAAATTGCATGTGAACTAGTCGTGTTCTTAATGGAGACTTCTGTTGTATGTTTCTTCTTGTTTTGAATAACTTATTTTGTCATTTGTAAGAACTTCAATGTCAAAACGTTTCCATACGCCATCTCCCACCCTTTCTGGATAGACACATCTCAAACTACGGTTCTCATTCATTTCACCTAGAAAGATGATAAAATCTTCAGTCCTATCCTGGAGGCAATTTTCGTGTCAGAACAAATTCCCCAAACTCTTAGAGCTTTTGAAGTCTTGCTTTTCTGGTCTCCGTGGACCCGTAGGTAGTGATTCTGTAGTTTGACAGCTCACAAGTGATAAGTCTTTGAGAATAAACATTCATTGTCCAAACTTTTTACTGCATCAGCTTACTCCAACGTGTGATGTGGTTGGGAGGAATAGAAGGAGAGAATGGGTCCGGGTTTAACTTTTTGGTTAAAAGATATCATGTTCTCTTTTTTCCTATCCTAAGACTGACTCTCAGGCTCTGTCTTCTGAAGGAAGAATATTAAGTACAAAGATTATACAGAATGGACAGTGACAAAAGCAGAAAAATGGCAAGTATTTGCACCAAAGGAAAGGATCTTACGGCAGCTACCATGAAACTTTTGTTTTTTTTTTTAATTCTGCTTTTTTTAATCTTATTATACAATAATAGAGAAAAGGGTGTTTGAATTAGAGAGGATGTGCATGGACGAAGAGTGCATCCAAAAGAAGAGAGAAAATAATGGCACCATGATTGGGGTGTTGACCTAAACACAAAACGTATATAACTCCTCTTATGGAAGAACTGGACCACTGTGCACACACGTGTGTGTGGGGTCTTCCAACTTCTTTACCTAAGAGCTGTGGTTGTTTTTGTTTTCTCCAAATAACTATCTTAGGGAAAAAAAAACCCCTTGAAGTTTCACTAATTTAAAATTTGTTTAATAGAAAATATAATTTAAGGTGTTAAATGAGGACTAAATTGATTTGTTTTCCGGAAAATTTCATTTGTTTTAGTTTCTTACGAGGTGTTCTAGGAGGGTCCTAATTATAGGAAAGTATTTTTAAACCATCTATACTTAGACTAATCTTTACTCGAGTCGGATAGATTCCTTGCAAGAAGCAAAACTCTATGCATAAATAAAACCGGTTCTTATTTTTCTTTGTTGCGTGTCTTGATATTACACTTAAGAGTATGATTGAATTGAGAAATGTAATTGTGCCAAAGTCGTTCTTGTTGGGTATGGTGGGGTTCGGTTCTTCAACTGAAAACAAACCATTTGGTTTCATGTCTTATCATAATTAGAAATAAAAGAGAGTTTTCTCTTTAGATTAGATCCCATATTTCTGTTCATTTTCAGGTATAATACTAACAGAGATACATCACCATATTTAGAAACCTATAAGACCGTACACTTTTCCCAATGTACCTTAGGAGAGATAGGTATTAAACGTAGTAATTACAATGCCAGCTCTGCCTTGTTGTTGTGCCTGTAACATCCTAGCCATCGCAGCAATTTAGGAACAACAGATCTGTTCCTTACAATGCACCTTAAAAGCAAGTGTTGGGTTTGGTAATGCGATCTAACCTTTTTGTGGAGTTCAGATCTTCTGTTTAATATTATAGTGTTTTATTGTATCCAATAAATCTCAGCAATTTATTTATGTAGGACCTGCATGAGATTTGCGTGAGTTCTACAAAATAAATGGCTGAAATTCTATAAGATAGAATATATGAGATAAAATAAAACAGAGTAAAATTGGACAGACGATGTTTGTGATTTCCATTCCGAAAATCTGGAATAGCTGTTAGATTTTGGAAAAGGACCCACCGACAGTCAAAGAGTTGCTTCGGCCACCACACACTCTTATGTGAACATGCGAAGAATAATACAACCAAGATAAAGCCGACCCAAGAAAAAGGGAGATTCAAGTGGTGGAGAGAACTCAAGATTAGGAGTTTCTGAGTTTCTATCTTATTCAACATTGGATAAGATATATTCAAAGCTTTTTATTAGCTATTTACCTTATTTTAAATTACTGATTAAAAGTCACTTACTAGTTACTTAATTGATTTATCAAATAAATTTTTTATTAATTATCTAATTAATTTTAAAATATTAACTATATAAAGTTTTTTATTAACTATTTAATTGATTTTAAATTAATAATTTATTTATTATACATAATTTATACTACATATTTTATTAACTATTAAAGTGATTTTGAATGATTAAGTTATCAAATAATTAGTTGTATATTATTATTTATATACTAAGAGTATAAATTATTACATATGCTTACGTAATAATTTGTTTTAGAATAATTTATTTTACAATAATTTAAATAGCGAGTTTCAATAATTTTTGTAGTAAAGACACAGCAAGCCCAATTGGTGATTGCCAACACGCTAAAACGAAACTCTCACTCCCTCATTCTGTCATCATCCCTCTCCATTTCCAAATTCTTCAACACGTTCCCATTTGGTTCCTCATACCATTGATCCTTCCGAAAAGTTCTTGGCAACATCTGTAAGGTCTCAGGAACAAAGAGAAAAGGATAAAAGTGAAGAGCTTCTTCTTCTACTGCAACAAACAGATCTTATCGGTTCTTCAGGACAGTCCTGTGACGATGGAAATTCAGCAGCATCCAAGCAGCAGAGAAAAGTTTGAAGCTGGGAAAATAAAACAGGAGGCAAAAGATAAGGACCTGAAAGCTAAGCAGCAGGAAACAACAACCTCTGCTTCTCCACCTTCTTCGTCTTCATCTCCTTCTCACGAATTCTCCTTCACAATCTCTCTTCACTCTTCTTCAACACCAGTTCCTGATAAGGCCAAAAACCAGCCAACATTTGCTATTGATTTGTCTCCGGCTGATGACATTTTCTTCCACGGTCATTTGCTTCCTCTCCGCCTCCTCTCTCAGCTTCCCGTGTCTCCCCGCTCGTCGACCAACTCCATGGACAGCTTCACACTTCCCATCACGGACTTGTTAGAAGACCAAAACCCCAGAAAGAGTACCAGCGACCGCATCATAAACGATCACAATATCGGCAATATGAATTATAGTTACGATTGCGACCAGAAAGGCAAGCACTTTCAGGGCAACAACATCGAAACAAAGGGAAGAAGCAAGCCAAAGTCTTTCTCTTTATTTGGATGGCGAAAAGGTTGTGAAGTTAAAGATGGTGAAGATAAAGAGAAGCAAAAGAAAAAGCTGAGGTTCGATGTGACTCACGTACTTAAAAGATACGTGAGGATGGTGAGGCCTTTGTTGTTCTTCAGAGGAAGGAGAGACAATCTTCAATTCCACAGACAACCTTATTCTTTTTCAGGGAACTTAGACATGAGAAACAAGCATGAGTTACGAGGAAGGAGAGGTGAATTCTCTGCTCCTGTCTCGATGAGGACATCTCCGACCAACAGTGGTCATCTTCTTGCAACGACGTCATTTCCTCCATATACTAGTGACAGTACCATGGAGGAGTTGCAAGCTGCGATTCAAGCTGCTATTGCTCATTGCAAGAACTCCATCAGAGCTTCGGAAGAGGAGATCAAATGCTAATATTTAGACTGTATAGATATAAATTTTCCCGTTGAACTCTTCTTATTCCGTTGTTGTATACCTGCGTACAAACTGATGCTTATTTACAAGTGAAAACTAAGTTCGAAATTAAGATATTTATAGAGGTTTTAATGAAGTTCTATGGCTTTAATCTCATTCTTCTCATCAAAATCTATTCTGCTTCGTGACCTTCCGGGGTTTGAATGATTATTGTTAGTATGATTTCATCATGGTGACACTAATTCCCCGCAAGAATCGGGATTTGTGTTGTGTCTAGGGGAGGAAATTTCCAAGTTTTTTCCTGAATCTGCTGTCAAACCTTTTGTAAAAACCAAGAAGAAGACCTATCACAATTCGCGAACTGATTGATTAAAGTTCCCTGTTCATCTCTGATTATGATGTCTTCTCAAGATTATTGCCTCCGAGTGAAGTTATATAGGAAGTATACTATAAGACAAAATCGACAATATATTTAATCAGAAAGAGATTGATATTTCATAAAATCAAATCAACACTCTAAAACAAAGAGGAAAGGTTGCAATAATGGTTCCCTGCCATCAGGATTATGCCTGGCTTTGACGAATTATTGCCATAAAGACAAATCTGAATCACAGAATGTTTTTTTTTCCCAGTTAAGAGACCTAAATACTGAATCTACATAAACGATTGAGGTACTTAAAGATTGGAACTCTAGTTTAAAGCTCACTATCAGAAAGTTCTGCAAGTAGAAAAAGGAAACAGATAAAAATGCTGAAAAGAGATCGATCAAGTCTCCAGAGGTTGAGGAAAAGGGTATGAATGAGAAAGAAAAGAAGAGTGAAACCCCATCTTTGGTCGTTTAACCAGAGGTGTAGGTGGAATGAAAAGAAATGTTCAATTCAGGCAAAATTCAGTACTAGGACAACAGTTACAACCATTAATAACAATGTGGAAGGTATGCGGTCTACATTTACGTACCAAAGATGACATAGCTTGCTTCACAATAACATATGTAGTTAGCGAGAAAGAAGAAAGGTTGTAATGATGTCTTCGCCTTTTAGCATGCCAAAGTAAACCTGACGAAAAGGCAAGGGACTGCTGGGCTTGAGTAGGAAAACTCATGGTGGATATAGTTAACAATCATTAGTTAATTATTACCAACTAAATGAGTGCATATTTCTTCTGTCTGTAACTAAAGATTGCATCTTTTTCTATAGAGAAGTCAACAAAGAGAATTAAGAAGTACAATTGGATTACCAAAAAGAAGACTCGTTCAACATAGTTTAGGTGAGCATAAGTCATTTGCCAAGCCATTTTTTTCCCTCCTACTGTGAGAAAATTTCAACGTTGCAGCCTGAAACTTTGAATTTGAAGACTACGACAACATCTGGGGAGAGTCTTGCTGAAATATGGAGTCTGAAAAAATTAGCATTACCTTAAATGATAGAGAGGATATTTTAAAAGACAATCAACAAAATGAAGACATCAAAATTGGTAGGAAGTTGCAAATTCAACAGACTTGAAGCCTTTATGTAAATTTGGGCTGTATTTGATTAGGGCTTTGCAGTTGGGTAACAGGGCCAGGCAGGGAAGTAAATCTCGCTGAACATCATTGCAATAACAACTCAATCCGTGAAATTGATATTTATAGCTCGTTTGGTTCTACTATCAAATCCTATGAAAAAGTTATCTCTTCAAAAAAAAAAAAAAATCTAAAAAATAAGAAATAAAATAAAGTAAGTATTACTTTGTTTGGTTTATTGTAAAAAAATTTTTATGCCACTATTTAATTTGAAAATATAAACTTGAAATGACAAAGAATAATTAACAAAAAAAACCAAAATAATAATAAAAATAAAAATAAATAATTATTATTAGTGATTTAATTTATTTCTTATTCTTATTTTTAATTTAATAATAATAATAATAATAATTAATTTATTATTCGTAATTAAATTTCTTCTTATTATTAAATTTCTTCTTCTTCTTCTTATTATTATTAAATTCCTTATTATTACTAAATTTCTTCTTCTTCTTCTTCTTCTTCTTCTTCTTATT
>JANIPN010000006.1:5328856-5344566 GCA_027478595.1 Erythroxylum anguifugum
ATGACTTTTCAACATTTTGCAGTGGTTAATTTTTCCTAGTCCAACTCATGTCAGCATTCATTATATAATCGCAATTGCAATATAAAATAACAATGGAATGATATTAAAATGAATATAACATAGGGCTTTAAATTACTAAAAAGTTATTTAATTGAACAAAAAATAAGTTTTAACCCTATTTTAAATAACTAGACAAAATATTTAAACTTCAACATAATCTTCAATGTGTGGCAAGAAGCCTTCTCACCGACCCAACTCTTCGAGAAGCCATAAGAGTGAAAAACACAAGCAGTTGTGTAGGAAAATCAGGAATTTTGCCTAAAGCAGTATACCTTTAATCATATGGCAGTCCCTCTATCACACCCAATGCACTATCTAACTGTTCAACTCTTTGTTGAATATACATTTCAGTCCCAATACTCTTACACAATTTATCTCCAATCTGATTCATGGTATTACCCAACATTGTGGCAGCAACAATAATTGAATCTGCACTACTTACTTCTTCCGTATCATTACTCCTTTTTCTCCTCCTTGCTGAAATATTTTTAGCTTGTCTTTCAAGATTTGATGCTTGAGGTTGGGTAAAGGACTCATCTATGTCATGCAAACTGTGTTCATATTGATCTTCACCACCTTCATTTATCCCACCTACACCTTGTTGCCTTTCCATTTCTTGAAGAATATCCGCAGCAATTTGTGCGTCATTTTTAGTTGCATGATCTTCTTCGTAGATCCCAGCCAATTCATTATAGAAAAAAAAGTTCTTTCTTCGAAATTGAGTAACATCTTTATGATTCTAATAAGAGTAAAAAAAACATCAATAATTTATATAAATGAAAAGAAAGTAGTTAAAGAAAATACTTAAAACAAGTTAAAAGTTTAATACTTACACTTAAGTAAGAATCTCATACATTATCTTCAGCAATGACGATCTTCCTTTCGATATCTTATTCAAATCCACTAATATCTTTCCTTACCATATCATAAACAATATTCCACTCTTTCTTTAAAGTCTTAATCCTGACTCTATGTGAGATCTAGCTTTTAAGTTTGAATTAGGGAGCTTTGTTGTTACCATTTTCTCTAATTCATTGAGATACCCAGCTTTAAATCCAGTATCAATATTGTACGTTCTCACATTATGCAAATCAACCATACAGGAAACTACCACAACATCCTCATCATAGTTTCTTTTTTTTGTTCCTTTTGAACTTTGAGAATCAATAGTTGATGGGGAATTCATCGACATACTTATCTACCAAATTAAAGCAATATTGATAAATAAAAAAATAATCATCATAATAAAGGAAAAATAAAAACATTCACAAAGTTCTTTATACCAATTAACATTAAGCATCAACAGCTTACGAGAACAATATAGTCTATAATAACAACGTACAACATAAACAACAAAAAGTACAACTTACATAAACAATAATATAAAACCTCCTAACACTTAAACATAATAGAACACCTAAAAAATGTCAATACTCATTTTTCCTAGATATTCGCCATTCATTGAACATTTTGCGTGCCAATTCAATTCTCCAATTTGTCCAAGCATTAGTTGGGTCAATAGTAGTTATACACTCCTCCTCAACAATTAGATTGGTATGAAAATAATCCCCTAAATCACTCTTCATGGGATCAAAACTCATCTCCTGCCTAATAAAATTATGAAGTAAACAACAAGCTATAATAATTCGATTGTGTGTCCTTATTGGATAAAATGATGGACTCCTAAGAATAGTTCACCTTAATTTTTGATAATCCAAAACACCTCTAAATTACATTGCGTGCAGTCGCATGTTTCATATTAAAAAATTCCTCAGGAGTTCTTGGTTGATAACCTCGATGCCATTCATTTAAATGGTACCTTTGACCCCTAAAAGGTACAAGGAAACCCTCACAATTTGTATAACCTGCGTTGACTAGGTAATAGCAACCTATATAAAAAAACACTACATAAGTTATTCAATTTACATTATCTCATATACAAAATTTTAAACAACCTTCATATATCATATAGGAAAGCTTACCATGAGACACTTTTAGTCCATGTCTCCTAGTGATTGCATCACGAAGAACTCGATTATCAGCTACTGACCCTTCCCAACCAGGAAGAACATAAACAGATTGCATGGAAAGTGTGCACACACCTAACTTATTTGTTGCAATGTTGCCCTTACGAGTTCGAAATCTAGGCTTATATTTAATTGGCACATTAACCCCGATATATGTCCCATCTAGAGCACCTAAGCAACTCTACAATTCAAATGAAATAAAAAATAATGAGGAATCTTAATCACATTCACTATATTTTCTTATGAAAGTAATAGGGTGATTATCTATCTTAAACCACATCCACAGATGGTCCGGAGAGTTTGTTGGTATGGGCTCAGGTTTCTTAAACAAAAGATTTTGCAAATACATCACTGCATTTAAAACATTAAGAAAACATCGACTAATTGTCTCACCTGACCTTTTAAAATTTTTCTTAATATCCCAAATCTTAACATGATGAGCAATAATATGTAAGAAAATTGCTACTTGTTCATCAATAAGTATATTTTTTGTTGACTTTAATCCTCCTATACTTTCTAGCATTTCATATAGTTTAAAAAAGCTTGTTTATTCATCCTAACATTGAATATATGACTCATCATTGTCATGCACAATTCTCCTCACATAATCTTGATTTGCATAGAAATTTAGAAAATAACTTCTAACCTTGGCCTATAACTATACAAAGAAGCCTTCGATTCCCACTAACTGAATAACGAACTAGCAACATTACACAACTACAACCATACAATCAAGACAACCACAATCCTTTTTGTTCTTTCTACATTTTAACGTAACTCAAACTGAAACGAGCCATGACTGCAAAAATAGAATTTCTAATGTATTTACATAAATTTGTTCAAACAATGTATAATGTAAGAGAACAACCATGAAATAATTCAAAATAGTTGAAGGGATAAAGTAGCATAAGAGAGAAAAAAGAAGATAATATTTCCAGAGTTAAAAAGAGGGGATTATAGAACATAAAAACCAAAACTCAAACAAACAGTTTAAATGAAACCTTAACTCACATAACCCAACACCAACTTAAGGAAGATAGAAAGAAAGGCAAAAGCATAATAAGCATAATGAACCTAGTGGCTAAGGATAAGGAAGTACATTTTATGCATTGCGCTAGTGAAATGGACAAAGAATATCAAAAATAATTTTAAGGCATTTTCAAATTACTATTGATTATGGTAAGAAGTTTGAGATTGATTGACAAAATTTATTTACAAAGTCACTTTCAACTAGCAAATTCGAGTTTTTAAGGAAGAAATTTGAAGTTTGGGATCTTTAAAGCAAGGAAGAGGTGTAAGATACTTGCTTTAAGAACATATTATTGCTTTAAGAAATGTACTTGTGTTGTCTTATGTTCTACTGCTTTGATTCTATTTGTTGTCAATGTCATAACCTTTTTTTTAACGCATACTATACCTTTAACAATATTAACAATCTTGAAGTTCTGCTTTTGTTTATGCAATTGATGACAATTTTATTACATACATGTTTTCAAATATTACCGTGATTAAAGACATTTAGAAAAGCATATTTGTATTCATAATGATATAAAAATTGTTTATAATATCTCTAACATGAATCATACAGAATTACAAATTAGCAGCAACTTCATTTCTATTATAATCATCTTCATCCCTTGAATACTATTGTAAATCAAAAATTAAAACAAAGGATTTGAAGTGTGCTTGAAGTAAATGAAGTTCTGTAACTTACATGTTTTCTTTTTACAGTTTGACATAAAGATAATTGTCATACTAAAGCATTTTAAGAATTTTTTATGACTTGTTTTAATTGCTAATAACACCATTTATTCAATATTCAACTTGAAGTTCACTATAATTAAGTTAAGTTATAATTTGTTATTCTAAAGAAGTTAAGTTATGCAGTAGTGGTTTACATCACAACAATTACTTATGTGTTCATCTAATATCCCTTTACATATATATTGTTGTACATACTACTATGTACTGCTATATATACTGCTATATATATCCCTTTACTTATGCTTGAGACTATGAACTGCTATATATGCCTTACATTTATTTCTGTTCAACTTTAAGCCTTATTCTTTGTTTTCATATATAAAAGCCAACAACAATTTATCAATTCTCCAACAAGTTTATTGAGGATGAAATTCTTTATTAAGACCAGTAATAATCTTCTCTCTAAAGATGATTAACAATTTTCCTATCTTCCACAACATGAAGATAACATAGGGAACCAATCTCTCTAACTACATTCATACCATATATAGTATATTGAAAGAAATAAGAATTTTGTCAATGGCTAAATTCATTCACAACCAATTTTAAATACTGGTGGTTTCCTCCTTTAGTTGTTGCTCTAATGGAAATCTATCTAAGAACACACTCTTCTAGTCAGTGTTATAACCCAAATAACGCAAACACCATGCAATCCATGTTAATACCACACATATAATGCATCTTCAACATAACTTATACCACCCAGATAACTCAGACACCCTTTAATCATATCAATTAGCAATTAACACGTCCTAAGCAGTTCAGATGATTTTTCACTCCAACTTTAAACAAGTTGATGCAAACACATTTAAACAAGTTGACACAACTGCTTGACTACCACAAAAGGGAACAAGCAGGCTGTTACAATCCTTCATCAAATAGAAAGACTCGCACAAATACAGGGAAGAGACAGGAAGCAGATAAATTTCGAAAGAAAATCAAGTTGATTGGAAGAGACGAGAAGGTCAAATAAGCATCACAAAAGCTATTTGGTTGATGAGGTAAGCCAAACAATCACATTGATAGCAAAAGAAAAAAAAAAATGGTGAAGTTAGGTTTACAAGAAACATACCTAATTTATGTGACTGCCAGAGAAATGTTGGAGAAGACTGTGAAGAGTGAGAGAGATGAGAGTGAGTAGCACAAGAGGGAGAGAGATGAGAGCGTGAAGCAGAAGACGAGAGTGAGAGAGACAATGATATTTCGGTCCTTAACGTCGTAAAATTTATTCCGAAATACCCAGATCAGGTAAAGGCAAGGGTATGTCTTCTTTAGCTATTCCTCGAGGTCCGGGAATAATTAAACCCGAGAATAACTATTTTAACTCTCTTTTTCTTACCAAACACAAGAATAGGTAATTGTCAGGAATACACTAGGAATATAATACTTATTCCATTGAACCAAACATGTTGTTATATCTTTACGTGTGAGCTGTCACAAACTTGTAGTCTTATCTAAGTGCTTGAAAAACTTATAAGGCAGAACAATCTGCTTAAGTCGTTTTATCTGAAAACTGAAACTTATTTTGATAATAATCACACACTCTAAAGAAAAACTTCCCAACGAGTTATAACAATTCAAGCCCATTTGCAGGTGCCATTTTGTGATCAACAATTCCATATCCCCACAACATTTTTTAGTTGCATTTAAGGATGTTTTTAACGTTTTATGAGCCCGACATAAAGTAAAAGTAAGGGTATTAATGAATCAATAATATATAAATATATAAATTTTAAAAACATATTTTTATTATTAAAATTCAATAATTATATATACGTGACTCAAGTCATAAGCCCGTATAATTTTGAAAATACTAAATCCAAATTATTATAATAGCAGTTATTAACTTCTTACAAATATCAATGATACCAAATTACTAAAAACAGTAACAATAACAACAAAACAGCAGTAGTAGCAATTATACAACAACATCAAATTACAAAACACCAAGCAGCTACAGAACTACACTAATAAACACATAAATGACCAGGGAAAATGATTTCTTTGCATATTTTCACATGCAAAATCATCAATAATAGTATCAAGATCAATATTGTCCAACATATCCTTTTTGATAAATAAAATAGTCAAACCATTCAACCTTTGTTATGATATTGATAATCTCAAGTAGATTTTCAATAATTTTGACTTTGGAAAACTTCTCTCAATAATGCTACAATCATAGGTACAATTAGTAGTATTCGATAAGTGGTTAAAATATTTAGATAACAATATGCAATTTTAACAAATTTAAGAATTTCAATCACTAACATTGACTCATTTGGTAAAGTCATTTGCAACAATTTTAATTCAGAAAAAGATAATCTAAATTCACATTCGACAGATTATTATAAGAAAAAGTAGTCATAAAATTAGTGAAACATTCTCTTAGTTTATTATCATCAAACGACCTTAACTTCTTTTAATCAAATAAGAATTTAAAAATACTTTCAAATGTCGTTAATTGCCCAAATCTATTCTTCAACTAAAAAATTGCCATATTTACAACAACTAGAAAATAACTAACTTTAAAAGGCTTCTCAGCTGATTGTATTTCTCCATCATGATCGTTTTCGTCAAATTGGCTTATCCTAATAATACTATGTCTAATTGGAAGTGTAGGCACTACATTCATCTCATGTGCAAGGTTTTTGATAATATTCATACTAGAGACAAACCCTTCATTTTTATATTTCTCAGAAATACCATTACACTTTCTATTTACTCAATGGTAACGTTAATGTGCATAGATTTAGATTGCAAGACCATGTTAATAACAAATAAAATATCATACCAAACATCAATACCAAGTAAAAACTCAAAGCTCTCAAGCAGGTTAGCCAAACTTTCTGCTTAACTCTTTGACTTGACATTACCACAAGATCTAAATAATTCCACCAAAGCCAATCCAATTTAAGGACCTTAAAATTTAATAGATAATTAGACAATGATTTCAATATTAAGCCTAGAACATTATTAACTAAAACCTACTATCTTTTAAGAGAACTTGAAAATAATGCATATGTGTAGGGCACAACTCTAAAAAATAAAACAACTTTAACACAAGAATGTGTCATATCACTAATAGTAAGACTAAGATTATGACAAGTGTAATAGTCGGTCTCCAAAACTACTGAGGGTTAGAGTGTTAGTAGCTTTCATTTACGCATAATATACAAAGTAACATGAGTTACATCATTATAGAATTAATTTGGTGCATTTAGGATATGATTTTATGATTTCATTCACATGCATAATGTTAGCATACACACATGAATCATGATTTAGAAATATGAAAACGAAGTGACATAATTGTGCATTTCTAATGTCTTATATTTTAGTTTACCAAACTTTTTTTTCAAGTGGCAAGACAAGTTGACATGTGAAGAATTGGGATGACTAAGCCTATGAAATGAGTGACATATGGCTTAGAGAATTAAGTGACATATGATAGTCATAAAGGACATGTGTACCATCTACAGAGGGGACATGTATCTTACTTTAATATATGACAAGTGTCCTTAAAAAAAAGGAACACTCATCCTACACCATATGACTTATACATTCCATGGTCATTTTCTTTTGTCATTTTTCTGGCTGTATACTCTCCATCTCCTCCCTCTCATTGCCGAAACCTATGCCTAACTCACACCTTTGAATTTCTACCTTAGTTTTGTATATCACCACCCCAAAAACCATGCAAAATCTATCATAAAGGTAGCTATAGAGCCAGAACGTTGTTACATATATTGCTATCTTTTTCTTCTAGTCATGGCCGAACCCATCATACCCCCTCAATGTTCTTGCATGCAAGTGAGGCTAAGCAAGCTTGACATTTGCGGTGGCATTCAAGCTAATCAAGTAAGTGAAACACTAACTTACTGTGGCATATGTAAGCAGAATTTTATTATGGCTAATTAGGGATGGATTGAATGAGTTGTTGGTGTTAACGATGTGCTAGAAAAGAAGAAGAAGAATGAATTGGTTACTTTTTTGTCCTAGTTTTGGATGTACGAACACAGTAGCATATGGGCCATTGCATAGATTATTTAAGTTGAGATTTTAAGTATAGTTGATGAGGAATTCATGCTAAAGATAGGTGATATAGAGGTGTTTTCAAATCTGGAAAATTTAGGGCTATAGGTGTGATTGTAAAAAGTGAATGGTAAAGAAAAAAGTGAGCGGAATTTTGTGAGCCTAAGTGTAATCAATATGGAAGTTAAATTAACTTGAAATGAAGTAACTTTAATGGACATGAAATCTGGAAAAGTTCAGGTATTAGTGATATCTCTAAGCTTGTAAAATTCGTGAAGTATGGAAGGAATTAAAGTTACACACATTAGTGATGTTGATGACAAATTCTGGAACTTTAATTTTAGTCTTGTGTACATGTCGAACCAGCTGAGAAAATTCAATCTATATTGGTGTATTTGTACTTAATTAAGGCTAAGAATGAGCCTAAATTGTTTCTTGATTAATTGGTTAAGAGTGTGATAAGGATATGTAGTTAATTGATGACATAAACTAAAGAATGGACTGTTTTGATGTGGTTATATTCAAAGCTGGAAATTATGATGTATTAAAGGAATAAATATGTTCTTTTAATGCAAATATGATCTTAAGGACATGTGTAATGTGTATAAAGTATGGATGAATGAGCACTGAAGAACTTGGGGTAGTTATGAATGAGAATTGGGTAAATGTATAAATACATATTGCTAGAAAAAGTTTGGTGAATTAAGATATCTAGCTTGCTAAAATTTTCATATTTAAAGTAACAATTGCGTGTGATATAAAAGGCTATTTGATAATGAAAATGTACAAGGAGAATTGTAATGTATGGTTGATGAATTTGGAGTAAATCAAGCTTACTTAAAAGTATAAACCTAATTGTAAAATGATAGTATACAAGCTGTAATGTTTGAATGGTCTTAAGGTATATAAGCACATATTATTTTGTATAGTGGAGAGATTGATTTACACTAGATGTGGTAAAATGTATAAGTGATTTGTAAGGGTTTATGATACCAAGTTGGTGCTAATTTGATAAGTAAACTCATAATGGATAAAATGTGGAATTGAATAGTTAATATCTATGCATAAGAATACATACCCAGAAAGTCAATTGAGCTTGCATTGAAACATGATTTATATATGTGTGCATGATTGTATAATTACATGAATAAACAACTTAGTGATTTGTTCCCTATGTGTGTATACATTGCATGAATATAGATGCGCAAGGTGATCGTCAACATCCAGACGTTGTAGGAACATCGAGGCAATAACATTTCTGGAGAGTACTGTGAGTCAACTTAGATGCAAACTCATATATATGTGCTTTTGTATGAATTGTTTGTTATATGGCATGAGCACACAGAAATGAAAAGTAATGAAAGCATAACATATGAAATGATGAATCTCATTATATTGAAATGCATGATCAGGTTAAGGAGTTGTGATTAGAGTGACCGATGTATAGGAAAGAGTCTTAAGCTTAGAATTATGAAAAAGAGTCTCAGGCTCCGATAGCATGGACTCGGTATCCACAAGGGGTACGGTCAGCCAAGACTCGGTACCTACAGGGGTTATGGGACAGTAGATTGCGTTGATAGGCACTTTATTATAACAAAACAAAATGAGAATGAAAACACATGTGCATTTACATTTACATCCCTACATACATAATAAGATTGAATTTAAATGATTAATTGAACTGATTTGAAATAGTGAAATACATCTGAAGTCAATAGAGAATGTGATGTGATATGCAACACTGACTTATATGATTTTTTGTTGTTGAAGTGTAATAAATTGTGATATAACTTGTCTTTGTGATATGACTTATGTGAGTGCATCGATGATGGTTCACTCATAGAGTTGCAAACTCATCAAAATTGCAACATTGTTTTTCAAGTTCGGGGGAGTTCTAGCTACCAAAACAATATAATATAAGTTTAGTACTTACATTTTGGGGATGAAAATGGCTCAAAGGTCTGATCAGCTAAATCTGTGAAGTCTAGTTAGAGTCTTTTACATTAGAATCCCATATCATGATAGACATTTTTGTACTAAGATCCTACCTAGGTAGAGAGATGATTGGAAAGAATAGAGAGAGTGTTTGATCAGATGGACTATGAGCCTGATGAGAGGTTCGACTATGCAGTTTCATTACTTCAAGGTCTAGCCTATCAGTGGTGGATAGTTTCGATCGACCTTGCAGACTAACTTGAGAGGATTTCATGAAGGTCTTTAAAGATAATTACATGCCAAAGATCTATTTGGATAGGAAGATGAAGGAATTTCCTGATTTGAAATAAGGAAGTCTCACAGTAGCTGAGTATGAAGTACGATTCAATAAACTATTGGCGTATGCTACTGCTTTGATCCCGATTAAAGAAGAAAAATATAGGCAGTTTGAAGATAGTTTGAATTTGGAGAACAGGACAAGATTGGCTATTTCAAATTTGCATAGTTTTACCGAGCTACGAGCAGCTTCGATTCGAATTGAGCAGTTACTAAAAGAAGAATAAGGAGAGTATAGACAAAAGTTCAGGTCTAAAAGCCATGGTGAGTTTCAAGCTGACTCTAACAGAAAATTTAGTAAACACCAGAATAGACCATCACGATCACAGTCTAGATCGATGCAGTCGAGGTTTCGACCTAGAGGCGATTCTGCTCATTCTAGTGGTGGTAGAGGCCATGCATCTGGAGGGCAGACTTATGGCAGATAAACACAACAGATTTCTAGTTGTGAACATTATGGAAAAAGACATGTGGAGTATATTGGAAGGTATTGGGAGCTTGTTATCATTATGACTCCTTAAATCATCAGATTAGAGACTGTCTAGCAACTTTAGGAGCACAATTTGAAGTGAAAGGAGGACTAGTGATGGAGATGATTGTCTAGCATAGCAGAGCCAGTGGAGCAGGACAGAGAGGCAGAGGTAGGGGTAAAATAGCCTCAACGGGTTTTAGTGTACGTAGGACTGAGGTACTGAGTAACCAACCATAGTCTCAGGCCAGAATTTTTGCTATTACTAGAGAGGAGGCACATAATTCTCCAAATGTTGTTGTAGGTGTATTACATGTCTTTGATCTTGAGGCATTTGGATTGTTATATCCAGGATCTATGCATTCCTTTATTTCCCCAAATCTAGCATCTTAATTGCATTGTGAGAGAGAGATGTTGGAGTTTGGCTTAGAGGTGAGTACTCCAGTAGGTAGTACTACAGTGATTGGAGAAGTAGGTAGAGGGTGTATTATTTGGATTGACTAGGCTAAATTGAAAGCGGATTTGATAGTACTACAGTTGACAGAAATAGACCTTATTTTAGGTATAGAATGGCTTACTACTGCTCATAAAGCTGTGATGAATTGTTACACTAAGGAGGTTATTATTGATTCTCCTACTCAACCAAGAGTAGTATTTTGAGGTGTTAGTCAAACAGTGCCAACCATATTGATTTCATCAATGAGCGCTTTTATACTGATTTGAAGTGGATGTGAGGCTAATTTAGCCTATGTGACTGATACCAGAGTTGAGCAGACTTTATAGTATAATCCTGTTGTTAAGGATTTTTTAGATGTCTTTCCTATTAAATTACTGAGATTACCACCAGATAGGGAAACGAAGTTAACCATTAACCTTGTCCTAGGTATTGCTCCTATATCTATTTCTCCTTATAGAATGGCACCTGTGGAACTTAAAGAACTTAAAAATCAGTTATAGAAGTTGTTAGATAAGGGTTTTATCAGACCTGGTGTGTCACCTTGGGAAGCTCCAGTTTTGTTTGTAAAGAAAAAAGATAGGACTTTGAAATTGTGTATTGATTATAGACAATTAAATAGGGTGACAGTGAAGAATAAGTATCCCCTACTGAGAATAGATGATTTACTTGATCAATTACAAGGAGCTTAGTTATTTACCAAACTAGATTTGAGGTCAGGTTATTATCAATTCAAAAATTGCTGAACCTGATGTACTAAAGAGCGCATTCAGGACTAGATATGGACACTTCGAGTTTTTCGCGATGCCTTTTGGGTTGACGAATACTCCGGTTGCCTTTATGAAATTGATGAATAAATTATTCCAACCTTACTTAGATCACTTTGTTATTGTGTTTATAGACGATATCTTAGTGTATTCTAGGAGTAGAGAAGAACATTATGAGCATTTGAGGTTAATTTTACAGATAATGAGAGAGAAGCAATTATACGCCAAGTTTAGTAAATGTGAATTCTTGCTTGAGTAGGTGGAGTTCTTGGGTTATATAGTATCTGGATAGGGAATACAGGTAGACCTAAAGAAAGTTGAGGCAGTTATGAACTGGGCTGCACTTAGAAATGTGTCAAAGATTCGGAGTTTTCTTGGGCTAGCAAGTTATTACAAGAGGTTTGTTGAAGGGTTTTCATTGTTCTCGACCCATTTGACAAAGTTTTTGAGGAAGAACGTACCTTTTCAATGGAACGATGAATGTCAAAGGAGCTTTGAGGAGTTAAAACATCGATTAACTAAAATACCGATCTTGACTATTCCATCTGGATCTGGAGGGTATGTTGTATATAGTGATGCTTCACACCAAGGTTTAGGTGTGTTTTGATGCAATATGGTAGAGTGATTGCTTATGCTTCGAGACATTAAGGCCTCATGAGTTCAATTATCCAGTTTATGATTTAGAGCTTGCTGTAGTAGTATTTGCTCTGAAAATTTGGAGACATTATTTATATTACGAAATGTTTCATATTTTTACAGACCATCGAAATTTGAGATATTTTTTGAGTCAAAAGGAACTTAATATGAGACAAAGGAGGTGGATTAAGTTACTTAAGGATTATGATTGCATGATAGAGTAACATTTAGATGAGGCTAATGTTGTAACTGATGCATTAAGTAGGAAATGCAATAACAGTGTAACATAAATTCAAGCATCCAGGTTACCAAATCTAGTTCAACTAAGAGCACTGAATGTTGAGTTAAGTTTGGGGCATAATGAAGCATTATTGGCTATGTTTAAACTTAGACCAATATTACATGATAGAATCAGAAAAGTTCAAAGCAAGGACCCAGAATTAGTGAAAATTATAGAGAAGTTAACATAAAATACATTGTGGTTGAATCAGAGATTATGTGTACCAGATGGTGATGGTATAAGAAAAGGAATTTTGGAGGAAGCACACATAGCAACCTATGTTATGCATCCTGGTACTACTAATATGTACAATACTCTGAAACAACATTTTTGGTAGTAAGGGATGAAGAAGCAAGTGGCTGAGTATGTTGCCAGGTGTTTGACATGCTAACAAGTTAAGGCAGAGCATTAAGCATCAGTTGGGAAACTACAATCATTGCCTATTCCAGAGTGGAAATGAGAGAGGATTATAATGAATTTTATTATGAGTTTGCCGAGAACTCTGAGGCAGCATGATGCTATATGACTCATTGTTGACAGATTGAAAAAATCAACTCATTTCTTACCTATTAGAGAGAATAACACACTAGACCAGTTAGCGCGGAGATATGTAAATGAGATAGTGAGGTTACATTGGGTCCCAGTGTCTATTGTATTAGATCGAGATCCCAGATTTACTTCTAGATTTTGGGGTAGCCTACAGACAACATTAGGTACAAAGTTAAATTTTAGTACAACATTTCATCCTCAGACAGACGGACAAAGTGAGAGGACTATTCAGACTGTTGAGGACACGCTTAGGGTGTGTGTGTTTTGGAGTTTCAAGGAGTATGGGATGAGTATATAGCTCTCGTTGAATTTGTATACAATAATCATTATTATAGTATTATTGGTATGGCTCCATATGAGGCATTATATGGCATAAAGTGTCAAGTACCTCTGTACTGGGATGACGAAGGCCTAAGGATTGTTGAAGGCCCAGAGTTGATTCAAGATACCGTTGATAAGGTAAAATTGATCTGCTGTAGGATTAAGGTAGCTCAAGACAGGCAAAAGAGTTATATAGATCAGCATTAGAGGGATATGGAGTACCAAGTAGGAGACAAGGTTTTTTTATAGTGTCGCCTTGGCGAGGAGTGCTAAGGTTCGGTAAAAAGGGGTAGTTAAGTATATCGGTCCTTATAAGATTAGTGAGAAAGTATGTCCATTGGCTTACAAATTAGCATTATCACCAGAAATGGTTCAGATTCATAATGTATTTCATGTTAGTATGCTCAGGAGATATGGGTCAGATCCGACACATGTATTACTAACACAAAAGGTTGAGATTACAACTAATTTAATTTATGTAGAGGAACCAATTAAAATAGTTAGATATCAGACTAAGCAATTAAGATCGTGTAATTCCTTTAATTAAAGTTCTTTGGAGACATCATTCGCGAGAGGCAGTTATATGGGAGACTGAGGAGAAAGAGACATCATTACCTCCAACTATTTGATCAATCAGGTAAGAATTTTGAGTTGAAATTTCTGAAGGAGGAGAGAATTGTAATAGTTGGTCTCCAAAACTACTAAGGGTTAGAGCGTTGGAAGCTTTCATTTACGCATAATATACAGAGTAACATGAGTTACATCATTATAGAATTAATATGGTGCATTTAGGATATGATTTTATGATTTCATTCACATGCATAATATTAGCATATACACATGAATCATGATTTAGAAATATGAAACAAGGTGACAAAGATTTTATGTGCATTAATTGACATGTTTCAGGGTATGAAAGTTGCAAAATGAATTTGACATGATTTTGCATTTCTAATGTCTTCTATTTTGGTTTATCAAAAAACAAAATTTCAAGTGGCAAGACAAGTTGTAACGTGAAGATTTGAGATGACTAAACCTATAAAATGAATGACATCTGGCTTAGAGAATTAAGTGACATATGGTAGTTATAAATGACATGTGTACCATTTAAAGAGGGGGCATATATCTTACTTTAATACATGACAAGTGTCCTTAAAAAAAAGAACACTCGTCCTACACCATATGACTTATACATTATATGGTCATTTTCTTTTGTCATTTTTTTGGCCGTATAATCTCCATCTCCTCCCTCTCATTGCCGAAACCTACACCTAACTTACACATTTGAATTTCTACCTTAGTTTTTTACATCATAACCCCAAAACCTATGCAAAATCCATCATAAAGATAACTATAGAGGCAGAACGTTGTTACATATATTGCTGTCTTTTTCTTCTAGTCATAGCTGAACCCATCATACCCCCTTATTGTTCTTAAAATGTTCTTACATGCAAGTGAGGCTAAGCATGTTAGCCCCAAAATTTTTTTATGATAAATTAAGCATGATTAAATTAAATAAGTTGTATTAGCGTTAATTAAGTTGTTATTAAGTGAAAAGATAACATTAATTAACATAAGACATAAATGAAGTTAGCTAAGGAATTGAATGAATTAGATGACATGTATTTAATGTGTTAGTTGGCCTTAAATGGTTAAGTGGGCTTAAGTAGAAGAGATGGGCCCAAGGGAAATAAAGGAAGAGAAGATAAAGGCTTGTTGGGCTTAAGTGATGAGAGGAGGTATAAAAGAAGAAGAGAAAATGAAGTAAGTAGTAGCAAATGAAGGAGACCCACCGAAAATAGAGAGAGAGGAGAGAAAGAGAGAGTGAGTCGTGGGAGATAGGGAGAAGAGAAGGAAGTTTGCCCTAGGTTTGTGATTTCCAAGTGTTAGAGAGTTTGTTGGAAGAAAGTCCAAGCATTAAAAACATAGAGGAAGGCAAGAGCTTCATTTTGATCCAAGTATCAACTTGTGTAGTTGAAGATTTGAGGTAAGCCTTGAGATTAAGTTTGAGTTTTTGCTTGGGTGTTGGGTTAGAAAACCTTGATAGTAGATGGGTTTAGTGATTTCATGATCAATT
>JANIPN010000006.1:5344666-5357078 GCA_027478595.1 Erythroxylum anguifugum
GAAATGGTTTTCAAAATAATCTCACGTTTATGAAAAATCATGTTTTCAAGAATGTGCCATTTTGGGTAACAAGTTTACAAGTCATGAATTACATGTTATGTTAAGTCAAGTACAGTTTGACAAAAGGCTTCTCCCGCCTGCCTACTAGTGGCATGGAGCTCCTTCATGGATTCCCTTAAGTTCACGGCTACATAAGACCATTATATGGGATTGCGATAGTAAGTTCTGTTCATGGCTCCACAGGATACACACCCTCCTTACGATCGCATGTACCCTCCTTGCGATACCTTCATCCGCGCAATCGCATTTTTGTTCCTTGCGAGCGCACCTGAAGGGCTTTCCAGCTCTAAACATATTTCACTCTTTTAGCCATAACTTTGTCGTCCGACCTCCAAATAACCTGATTTTTGAAGCAATAGTTTCCTAACACATTTCTCTATATTTGTATAAACTATATAGCTTTTGGTGTTTATTTTAAAAAGATTGATTGAATCAAAGTAAGTGTATCGGTTGGAAGAGTATGAATTGGATATTTTACTGAACACACTTCAGTAGTCTGATCATATCTTGATATATAGAGCTTCGAATGGGATGATTCTTATTTTAAAATAAACTAGAGACATAGAAATACAATTTGTCTGAAGGAATGGAGTTCTAATTTAGTCTCTAAGAATTTCAAATTCTGGATGGAAATTGAGCACATAATATTATTTCAGTATTAAGAATAGGTCGAAAAGGGGGCCCATCATAATGCGGTATTAGACCCTCATGTTTCATGACATCCGATGTTAGGCTCTAGAAGCGGGGTCCAACTATGGGGCAAACCCATGGTCAACGTGGACAGAGGCAAAATTGGGTAGTGTTTATAAGATGTACATGCATCAAGAGTTGATTGCCCAACATGAGTACACACATCAATAGTTGATAGCACTAGATTCAATAGTTGCATATAAATTCAATTAGTATGATCGATATCTACCGATTGACCTAAGGTGGCTTATTGGGCAAACCTAAGGTCATTCTTAAGGATATTGGATATCAAACCACTAAGAGAACTTCTATACAAGTTCTCTAGGATTCATATAGAGGGTTATGGATTCGTGAAAAAATAGTAGGACTGATACTGCATGTTATTAAATTCCTAATTAGCATCCATTTACGTACAGTCTAATACCATTTCTCTCTTTGATATTAGGTTGCATGCATCGACACCATGACCACTAGTGTGAACCTACGCTTACTTATGAAAGAAAAAAAGTTAACTGGACCCAACTTCCTAGACTAGCTTAGGAATCTGAGAATAGTTCTTAAACTAGGCTACATCTTAGAAGAATCACTTCTCGATCCCTCTGTTGTTGATGCTTCTGATAGTGATTAGAGGGCATACAGAAAGCATCTCGATGATAGTGAGATGGTTAGCTGCATAATGCTGGAAACTATATCACCGGAATTGCAAAAGTAGCATAAGGTCATGGATGCTCATACCATAGTCTATCATCTAAGGGAGTTATTTAATGAGCAAGCTAGGTCCGAAAGGTTCGAGATCTCGAGGTTGCTTTTCCACTCCAAGATGGATGAGGAGACATCTTCAGTGCAATATGCACTAAAGATGAATGGATATATTGAGATGTTGGCCTCCTTAGGTTTTTGATGGATCATGAATTAAGTATAGACTTAATTATAACTAGTTTGACTGATAGTTATTCATAGTTTATGCTTAACTATCGGATGAACCAAATATCCACAAAGATTCCTAAACTGATTAACTTGCAAAATAGTTTAGCCATCTGTCCGCAAGGACAGTAAGCCTATGATGTTGGTGGGCTCTTCTAGTTTAAGGAGGAAGAACCAAAAGAAGAAGAAGTCCACAAGGCCTAAGGGAGGTGTGGCCAAAAAGAAAGCTAAGGAGACTACTCCTAAGGGAACACGCTTCCACTATGGCAAGGATGGCCATTGGAAGAGGAATTGTAAGGCCTATCAAGAGTCACCGAAGCAGAAGAAGGCATCAGATGCCCAATGTAACACCCCACTCTTGCAAGAAATGTACCTGACGTCTGGAGTGATATTCGAGTACGTACCCTATAAGGGTGGTATACTAGAACAGTCATTCAGTCAAAATTTATTTCAAAATTTTTGTTTCTTTAAAACAATGTACATGTTTGCAGAAATCATTAATCAAATCGGCCCACTTTATTTAAAAACATTTCCATTCACAAGTGTTACAAATATTTCAAACATTAGTATTCAACAGCCACTTGGGCCTATTTCAGATACATAACACTTGCAATCATAATGTCATTTCATTACCAAATCATTCACATACACTTTGTACAATTCTTGCATAACATAATTCAAAAACAAAATCACTGAAGAAATATGCAGGTGCAAACTGATCCCAACCCTTAATCTATATCTGATCTTAGTGGTTATAACTGAATTATTCCTCGGAACCTAAAAAGCCATATTGTAATTTTTTTATGAGTTTTTTGAACTCAATGAGTGAACTATCATTGATGATTTCACTTGGGTCAAATACACAAAATCACATATTTCACATATATTTATTCAGATCATGAATAATCCAAATACTCACATTATCATGGCACATCATGTTATCATCGCAAATTCAGAACAAATATATATCTAAATACAGATGCATATGAGACTCCAAAATTTGTTATTATTATTGTGACTGAGTTCCTTTCACATACGTATACAAATACTGGCCCATTGGGCTAAGTCAGAACAGAATCACGGAGTATAGCTCTACGTGCAGAAACAGAAATCACGTAGCAAAGCTCTACGTGCAAGCGCTTTCACACTGACTACTCCAATCACAAGCCTTTATCTAAACATGCATTTTATGAAATACACCAAATACATAATATGTCATGTATAACAGTCACGTATGATGCATAGTTAGAAATCTTATAGTTATTAGACCTAGGTCCAGCATTCAACTTTTGTTGAGAATACTCACATCTTTGAAAATTTCAAAGCAATCAGAACACTTATAATACATACCCGAATATTAAACTCCTCAGACCTTAAGTCCAGAATTCATAAATAAGTCACAATCAATTAATAATTGGAAGTTAAACAAATTCAATCAATCCTAGGAAAATCATCTAGGTTGACTCACAGTACGCTCCAATATACTATTGCCTGGATGGTCCAGCAATGTCTGACTGACATCCAATGTGGTCCTCTATATCATACAAAACACATTTACATATATCACACTTTTGCACAAACATATAAGCATTCCTTTATACACATCTATGTATAGAAAATATGCACAATGCATGTTCAATGGCAATCCCGGGTATCTTATTGTGATTCTTGTCACCATATTATTCATATATCAAAACTCTCATAATTATCATTTGTACTTAGGGTTCGGACCACAATAAAACAAAGTGAAGCTAATTTCATAACCCAAATGATCCATTCAGATTTTTCTAACAACATGCTTTCGGGTCAACCTTACATGATCATTCTGATAAGGTAAATGACACCATTAGACAATACTTACTTCTGGAAAATTATTCTCCAATGTCTTAAGTTTCTAATGACTCATGGTCATACAATTTGGTTCATTATTGTACGAGTTATGCTCAAAATACTGTACACTAAGTATATTTAAAATCTGGGCTAGCTAGTGCATGATCATGCATTCAAGTTGTACAACTCATATCTCTCAATTACCAAATCGAAAAATTACAAACTTTATACCAATTTAAAGCTAAGAGAATAACCTACAACTTTGGTGAAGACATGTTAGTCTAATTCGGCCTACATCAATATAGTTTATTCAATAACAACATGACATGATTTCTATCCCTTGTAGTGCTACAGCCTAAGCCAAGACTCAATTTCATGCCAATTTTGAAAGTCTTAGAGATAGAATTAAAATTAGAATTCTTCAAGAAAGTTGTAGACATATGTCTCAAGCTTAATATAAATTAAGAATAAACTCATTTGGAAATCTACATATCAAGACATAATCAAAATACCGAAGCATGTTCAGTAAAATATTCCAGTTATCAGATTCCAGCACACCTCATTATTTTCATCCTAATTCATCATCATTAATCTTTTTCAAATGGATTCAGATGTTCATAAATTTTGGTGGAGATGAAGAACAATGTGTTATGAGTCTATGGGTTCAAGTATCATGTCATTTGGATGTCAAGAGAAAAAGTTATAACAAAAAGAACAAAGGATGTTTAGAGAGAACACTACAACTAACATATTCCAACAATTCTTCTTCACCAATATCACATGCATTTCAGTCCAATTCAAACATCATTCCCAAACTATTTAACATGCCATAAACACTAATCTTTTACTTACTTGTTTAGTTCCAATCCCAGCTCAATAGTCACTCTAAATTAGTACTCCAAAGATCTACTATATCAGCCCTTTCAAGCCACCAAACCCAACTTCAAGATCAAGTGGAACTAAGATGATCTTCACATTATACAGACAACGACATAAAGGATAACATGAAATAGCTCCCTTAATGAATAGTTTGGCAAAAGACTTCGTGTGATATTGATTCAGAAATTCAAAAAATGGCATGGGTGATTTCGGTGGAGAAAACAAAGTGAGGCCTGCAGAAATTTCTTTACATGAACTTAACTCCTAAGCTTCTAGGTGTCTCATTTATGCATTGACACTTGTCTCCAATGCATGACTCCCATTTGCCCTCCATTTATGCTGCCAATTGCAACACTTCCATTAGGCCACTTGTCAACTTATTAACAATGCCATTTGTCATCAACTTACAAGCCCATTTGTCACACAATGATTGATCCTTATTTCATTATTTTTCCTAGTCCAAAAATACTCCAAATATTACCAAAATTGGCAAATCACATTTAATACACTCCAATGTAATTTTTAAGATACTAACATCCACAATTCCCATTTAAAAAATCAATTTTACTTGAAAATGTCAATGAATGCATGTACAACCATATTAATGTGTAAAAATCAATATTCTCGTGCATGTGTATGCCATATTATGCATAAGCATGAATTATGCTCCCTAATTTTTCATTAACCTCTTATAAACACTATTTTAACCTTATCATAAGTAACAGGATGTTACACCCAATCTACTTCATGTGTGTTTTTATTGCTATTAATATTGTTTCTAATAATAACATAAGGTTATTAGATACCAGTTGCGGCTCACACATATGTACTGATATGCAGGGCCTCAGGAATAGTACACAACTCAACAAAGGAGAGTCGGACCTATGCATGGGCAATGGAGCAAGTGTTACTACATTAGCCGCAGGAACTTATGTATTTGCACTCCCTAGTATGGGCTTGAAATAGAATTGGATGATTGATTTTATGTACTTATATTGAATAAGAATATTATTTCAGTTTCTAGCCTTAATAAAGTTGGTTTCCATTTAAATTTTAGTAACAATGCTTGTTCTATTAGTTTGAATGGAATGCTTTATGCTATGGGTACATTATGCAATGAAATATACATATTAGATATGTCCAATCAATTTTTAAATATCAATGATAGTAAAAGACAAAAACGAGATAATGTGTAATGGTTGGTCTCCAAAACTACTAAGGGTTATAATGTTATAAGCTTTCATTTACGCATAATATATAGAGTAACATGAGTTACATCATTATAGAATTAATTTGGTACATTTAGGATATGATTTTATGATTTAATTCACATGCATAATATTAACATACACGCATGAATCATGATTTAGAAATATGAAAACGAAGTGACAAAGATTTTATGTGCACTTAATTGACATGTTCTGGGGTATGAAAGTTGCAAAATGAATTTGACGTGATTGTGAATTTCTAATGTCTTTTATTTTGGTTTACCAAAAAAAATTTCAAATGGTAAGACAAGTTGACATGTGAAGATTTGGGATGACTAAGCCTATTAAATGAGTGACATATGGCTTAGAGAATTAAGTGACATATGGCAGTCATAAAGGACATGTGTACCATCTAAAGAGGGGAAATGTATCTTACTTTAATACATAACAAGTGTCCTTAAAAAAAAAGGAACACTCATCCTATACCATATGACTTGTACATTCCATCGTCATTTTCTTTTATCATTTTTCTGGCCATATACTCTCCATCTCCTCCCTCTTATTACCGAAACCTACAACTAAATCACACCTTTGAATTTCTGCCTTAGTTCTGTACATCACCACCCAAAAACCCATGCAAAATCCATCATAAAGATAGCTATAGAGGTAGAACGTTGTTACATATATTGTTGTCTTTTTCTTCTAGTTATGGTCGAACCCATCATAACCCCTTAATGTTCTTGCATGCAAGTGAGGCTAAGCAAGCTTGACATTTGAGGTGGCATTCAAGCTAATCAAGTATGCAAAAATTAACCTATTGTGGTATATGTTAGGAGAATTTTATTATGGCTAATTAGGGATGGATTGAATGAGTTGTTGGTGTTAACGATGTGCTAGAAAAAAAATGAAGGATGAATTGGTTACTTTTCTATCCTATTTTTTGATGTACAAAAACAGTAGCTTATGGGATATTGCATGGATGATTTAGGTTGGGATTTAAAGTATAATTGATGACAAATTCATGCTAAAGATAGGTGATATAAAGGTGTTTTCAAATCTGGAAAATTTAGGGCTGTAGATGTGATTGTAAAAAGTAAATGGTAAAGAAAAAAGTGAGCAGAATTTTATGAGCCTAAGTGTAACCAATATGAAAGTTAAATTAACTTGAAATGATGTACCTTTAAAGGACATGAAATCTGAAAGTTTTCAGGTGTTAATGATGTCTCTAAGCGTGTAAAATTCGTGAAGTATTGAAGGAAGTAAATTTACACACATTAGTGATGTTGATGACAAATTCTGGAACTTTAGTTTCAGCCTTGTGTACATGTCGAACCAGCTGAGAAAAGTTAATCTATATTGGCGTATTTGGACTTAATTAAAGATAGAAATGAGCCTAGATTGTTTTTTGATTAATTCGTTAAGAGCATGATAAGGGTATATAGTTAATTGATGACATAAACTAAAGAATGGATTGTTTTGATGTGGTCGTATTCAAAGCTGGAAATTATGATGTGTTAAAGGAATAAATGTGTTCTTTTAATGCAAATATGATCTTAAGGACATGTGTAATGTGTATAAAGTATGGATGAATGAGCATCGAAGAACATGGGGTAGTTATGAATGAGAATTGGGTAAATGAATAAATACATATTGTTGAAAAAAGTTTGGTGAATTAAGATATCTAGCTTGCTTAAAATTTCAGATTTAAAGTAACAATTGTGTGTGATATAAAAGGCTATTTGATCATGAAAATGTCAAGGAGAATTGTAATACATGGTTGAAGAATTTGGAGTAAATCAAGCTTACTTAAAAGTATAAACCTGATTGCAAAATGATAGTATATAAGCTTTAATGTTTGAATGGTCTGAAGGTATATAAGCACACATTATTTTGTATAGTGGAGAGATTGATTTACATTGGATATGATAACATGTATAACTGATTTGTAAGGGTTTATGATACCAAGTTGGTGCTAATTTGATAAGTCAACTCATGATATATATCTATATGTGTGCATGATTGTATAATTACATGAAGAAACAACTTGGTGATTTATGACCTATGTATGTATGAATTGCATGATGATAGACACGCAAGGTGATCATCAACATCAAGACGTTGCCAAAATAGCGAGGCAGTAGCATTTTTAGAGAGTACTATGAGTCAACTTAGATGCAAACTAACATATATGTGCTTTTGTATGAATTGTATGTTTAATACGAAATACATGTACAATTGATTGATAAATGCCAGACTTAGGTCTGAGGAGTCAGTTATATGACATGAGCACACAGAAATGAAAAGTAATGAAACCATAGCATATGAAAGGATGCATCTCACCATATTGAAATGCATAACCAAATAAAGGAGTTGTAATCAGAGTGACCTATGTGTAAGAAAGAGCCATGAGCTTAGAATTATGAAAAAGAGCCTCAGGCTCTGATAACATGGACTCGATATCCACAAGGGATACAGGCCAGCCATGGACTTAGTACCCACAAAGGGTACGAGACAACAGATTGCATTGATAGGCACTTGATCATAACAAAACAAATGAGAATGAAAACACATGCGCATTTACATTTGCATCCCTACATACATTATAAGATTGAATTGAAATGATTAATTGAACTGATTTGAAATAGTGAAATACATCAAAAGTCAATGGAGAATGTTATATGATATGCAACACTGGCTTATATGATATATTTGTTGAAGTGTAATAAATTGTGATATAACTTGTCTTTGTGATATGACTTGTGTGAATGCATCGATGATGGTTCACTCACTGAGTTTATAAACTCATCAAAATTGCAACGATGTTTTTCAGGTTTGGGGCTACCAAAATGATATAATAGAAGTTTAGTGCTTACATTGTGGGGGCAAAAATGGCTCAAAGTTATGATCAGCTGAATCTGCGGAGTCTAGTTAGAGTCTTTTGCATTAGCATCCCATATCATGACACACATTTTTATACTAAGATTAAATTCTAAATTGATGTGTAATGTATATGTTAGATTCTGAATTATAATGAAATATGTGACCTTTTATGCGTATGAAATAAATGAGAAGAAATGATGTATAGACCACTAACTGGTTTCAGTATATGTCTTTTGTTAAGATATTTAAACGAGAAAAGTTGAGCTTTCCCTTAACTATGTTTTTCACAGGTGAAATGTCAACATAGATGGAAATTTAGAATAAACTCTATTAAATGAATGTTTTGAATGCTTATGATATGCTCGATGTCTAAGAGTAAGTTAATTTTTATTTTTATTTTCCTAATGTATCATTTTTGTAGAGTACTTTCTCGAATATCCTCTAGGATGTTCAAGAATATGCTCTATTGGAGTGGTATGTTACATAATGTGAAATCATCTTACTTATGACATTGTCTCATTGGCCATATAAGTGAGAGACACATAACTAAACTACACAGGTGTGGTAGTTTAGGGTCACAAGATTATAAATCATATAACACATATAAATCTTGTTTATTAGGAAAGATGAAAAAGTTACTCTTTAAAGGAAAAGGTGAACAAACTGTTGGGCTATTGGACTTAATACATTCAAATGTATATGATCCGATGTCCATACATGCAAAAGGTTGTTTCATATACTTCATTATCTTCATCAATGATTATTCACAATATAGGTATTTGAATATGATGAGATACAAATTTGAGGCCTTTGAAAAGTTCAAAGAATTCAGAAATGAAGTAGAGAAATAGCTGGGCAGAAGTATTAAAACACTTCGATCAAATCGAGGAGGTGAATACTTAAGCCAAGAGTTTCTAAGTTTTCTCAGAGATAATGGGATAATATTTCAGTGGACTCCACCTTATACACCACAACACAATGGTGTGGCAAAAAGGAGAAACCAAACCTTATTGGACATGGTGAGGTCAATGATGGGCTTAGCAAATCTGCCAAAATACTTTTGGGGATATGCACTCGAGATTGTTGTTTATTTGTTAAATAGAGTCCCTTTAAAGTCAATTGATGTTACTCTGTATAAGATGTAGACTAACAAGAAACCCTATCTTTCTCACATGAAAGTTTATATGTGAAGCAGATTCAGTCAAAAAAACTAGAAACTAAATCTGACAAGTGTCTGTTTGTAGGATATCTTAAAGAAACAATAGGATATCAGTTCTACAATATTTTTAAACAAAAGGTGTTTGTTTCAAAGCATACTGTCTTTTTAGAGAAAGAGTTTCTTCTAAAAGAAGACAATGGAAGTAAAACTAAACTTATCGAAGTTCAAGATGCTCAAATAGATGCAGATCAACTGCCTAAACCCAAGACTGTTGTTCATAATGATGAAACAATAGTTTAATCTTCTGACACACAAGAAGTTCGTAGGTCAAGTAGGATACGTCATGTTCTAGAGAGTTATGGATTTCTCATAAGTGAACATAATAACATATTGCTCATAGAAGATGATGAGCCTATTACCTATAAAGAAGTTCTGAAGAGTTCAGAATCTGAAAAATTCCTTCAAGCTATGAAATCCAAAATGGATTCCATGTATGAAAATCAAGTATGAACTTTGGTTGAACCACCTGAAGGGATAAAACCTATAGTTCAAATGGGTTTTCAAGAAGAAAATTGACATGGAGGGTAATGTAGTTACCTATAAAGCTAGGTTTATAGCTAAAGGTTATCATAAAAAACAAGGAGTTGACTATGATGGAACATTTAGCCTAGTAGCCATGCTTAAATCCATTAGGATACTCCTGGTCATTGTTGTTTATTATGGTTATGAGATATGGCAAATGGATGTGAAAATAACTTTCTTAATGGAAATCTATCCGAGGATGTGTACCTAACACAACTCGATGGTTTCATATCCAGTGATGGTGAAAAGGTATGCAGGCTTCAAAATTCTATTTATGGATTAAAGCAAGCATCCAGGAGTTGAAATATCTGATTTGATGAGACAATCAAAGAGTTTGGTTTCTCATAAAATCTAAATGAACCTTGTGTGTATAAGAAGGTTAGTAGGAGTGAAATCGTATTCCTTATGTTGTATGTAGATGACATATTACTAATAGGAAACGAAGTCTTAGCTTTATAGCCACTCAAGATTTGGTTGTTCAAGAATTTCTCCATGAAAGACCTTAGAGAAGCAACTTATTTTGGATATAAGAATCTATGGAGATGGATCTGAGAAGTTACTTCGTCTTTCTCATATTACTTACATAAACAAGATGTTAAAGAGGTTTAGCATGGAACAGTCCAAGAGGGGTTATCTTCCCATATGCATTGGATTACACTCTTGAAATCCATGTGTCCAAAGACGCAAAATGAGAGTACTCTTATGAATTTGATCCCTTATGCTTCAGCTATGGGATTAATCATATATGCTATGTTATGTACGAGACCCAATGTATCATATGCTCTAAGTGTTACGAGTAGATACCAGTCAGATCTTAGACAGGGTTATTGGGTGGCTATCAAGAATATCCTTAAGCACTTGAGAAGAACCAAGGATGTATTCTTAGTATATGGAGAAGGAGATCTTATTGTGAGTGGGTATACAAATGCCAGTTTCCAATCTGACAAAGATGACACCAGATCCCAATCAGCATATATTTTCACACTGAATGGTGGAGCAGTCAGTTGGAACAGTTCCAAATAAGAGACAACTGTAGATTTAACAACTGAAGCAAAATACATTGTCGCTTCAAAAGCAACAAAGGAAGCAATTTAGATCAAGAAATTCAACATGGAACTTGGAGTGGTTCCTAGCATTGTTGACCCAGTACATTTATATTGTGACAACAATGGTGCCATAGCACAAGTAAAGGAACCAAGGTCTAATTAGAAATCCAAACATGTACTCAGGCAATACCATTTGATTAAAGAAATCATTAGTATAAATGATGTCAAGATAGAGAGAGTACCTACTGATCATAATATTATTGATCCTTTGACTAAGCCAACTCCTCAAAAGAGATATGAATCTCATGTACTTACCTATAGTATTAAATATACAGGTAATTAGGTTTAGTGTAAGCAGAAGGATATTAGAGAAGAGCTCTAAAGGCAATCACCTTTAGCATTTATTGTACAAATATTTTTGATTAATGAAAAGGCTTTTTCGTTAATTTGATGTTCATGTTCTTTATAAATTGATAGCGATCATAAATCAAATTAATGAAATCCTTGATACATTACATAGCATGAAGGAAATCATGATGAGATCATGGTAATGAGATTCCTATCACAGGTAATTATGTTAGTGTCTAAATTATCCCTAGTCATAAGATTAATGAGACGGGATATTATTAATCCGGATAGACTAGCACATGTTATACTCCTTAATTAGATCAAGCAGTGGATCTCATAAACTGCAAGCATGAGTTGTTTAGAGTTAACATGTTAATGCTTTCTAAGAATAGTAATTACATTGGATGACATGCCATAAGACAATCATATGGATAATCTATTCTAGTGTCAATGATAGTCTCATCATAGCAATGGTTCAAATATCCTTAAACTTGAGGTGCTTAAGGATCTCTTGGATACTGATCCTGTACTTTGACTCCTCGTTGCCTCTTGTAAGTGATAAGTCGACTTGTCACATGTGTTAGTCGCCTTATGCTTGCTCGGTACTGATAAGTCGCCTTGTCCAATGATACAAGTCGCCTTATGTGTGTACAGTACCGTTAGATTGTTAGAGTAGTGCCCTAAAGGCAATCCCCTTTAGCGCGTTTTGTTCATATCATGTACAGACTGTATGAATAAATAAAGAAAGGCATTTTCATTTATTTGATGTTCATTTAATTATGAATTGATTGTGATCTTTAATCAAA
>JANIPN010000006.1:5435013-5448328 GCA_027478595.1 Erythroxylum anguifugum
AAAAAATTACCATTACCATCTTGGTAAAGTTTCTCATTGGATCCTCGAAAAGCTAAATTATATTTAGCAAGATATTTTACATCATAAACTATTCTTATCAAAACTTGTCTCCAACGTTCTTTCTCCTTTGCAATTTCTTGTTGCAAATCTTTATCAACTATTTGATTTTTGCTCAATCTTACTCTTAACTCATTCCACGTTCTCATATTAGTCAAATGCTCAATGCAATTCTCATGTTCTTTGAGTCTCTCACTAAGATGTTTCCAGATTCTAAATCCGTCATTTGAATCCACTTTGTTTATTAGTAGATTTGAATAACTTGCAACAAAAACAATATACTTTATCTACATGTTTAGAATAAACCAACCATTTTCTATCACTAATCTCTCCATTAGTCAACTTTCTATGAAAAATGACGAGAGGTATTGTCTAAAGGAAATATAAGATTTAACTCTCTTACAGGCCCCTTTTCAACTAAAATATCCCTTGCTTTATTATCAAGATTATCCCAATTCCTAGGATCATAAATGTCTAATATAGGGCTTACTTGCTCAATATACTTTAAATTTTCTGAAGTGGATGCATTTGGTACATGATTATCCTTACTCAGATTTCTAATATTCTTGTGAATATGAATCTCATCACTTAAGTTTTCTTTATGTTGTTCAAAACTACCTTCTCCTAATTCCTTAGGACTCTCACTAGAGGAGCCTACTCTTTTAATAAATTTATTAATTGCTCCTTTTTGGGATTCTATCAACTGTGCTACTTGTTTTCTTTTTTTCTTTTTTTCACTTCCAGACAAATGCTTTTTAGGCAACATAATATAAACTAATTATAACACAGTTAGATTAGAAAAAGAACAAAAGTACCTGTATAGAACTAGAAGAAGTATGCAGGCACAACCAAACTCTAACAACTGCACAATATATCATAAAGATATATAAATGGTATTATATCTGTGATAGAGGAAAAAAATAAATAGCAAAATTTAATAGCTAATATTAAAAATAAAAAATAAAGAGCAAAAATACATTAAAAATCAGAAACTTTACCTTTAAATTATACTCAGAATTCAGAAGACAAAATCGTAAAAAAAATTTCTGCTAATTTTTGAGTTGGAGTACTTTAAATATATATATTGATGAAAAGAAAAAAAATTAAAAGGTAAAAATACACTTAAATATTTCAAGACTATTTATAAGCATGAGGACCACAACGTTAACTTATAAGTTATAACGTTAAAATCATTTAAAGCCAACGTATATACTTAAAATTATTTAAAGCCAACGTTAAAATCATTTAAAACGAACGTTGGGAGGAGGTTGTTGGAGTCTGTTGGAGAAGAGGTTGTTGAAAAAGCCAACATTAAAATATCACTAGAATTCAAGAGAGGAGGCTGTTGGAGTCAAAATTGGGGGCGCCCTTTAATAGTGGGCCTTGGGTAGGGCCAATACAACTAGGGTATAAAATATAAACAAGCCTACTTAATTACATAATACACTGCCCAACTTCCTAGTATACTAAGCGTTGGGCTTGATTGCATTGTCATTCCATGCGATCGTAAAATGGAACAGGATGCGATCAAAATCCATGGCAAAAGTATGACATGAGATTTTATTCTATATGACAAGATTAACTCATTCGGATGAATCAAGTCCTATCATTCTTTCCCCCGTTAGAAGATGTAAAGGTTTTTATAAGACCTCAAATTAAAGGTTCCCTTATCAGAAATTTCTAGTCAAATTCTACAATTATAGGCCTCATTCAAGTCTAATTGAGGACTCAATCAATCAGTAGGATACACAAAATTGTTGGTTCACCTTAGTACGCAGGTGTGCCTGATGATAAACCGACCAGGAATAGATAAGCATGGTTGAGACAGAGTAATGTCAATAAGTTAGATGTGGATGAAAGGGAATAGTCATTCTGTCCTGGTTTTGAATTATTATTGAATGTAGTGCATGTTCTTATCGTCTTTCTTACAAACATTCAATCTAATGCATGTTTCTACCTGGACTAGATCTCTTATATTCCAACCAGTCAATGGTCCATATGCGAATTTAATATCCGCTGTCAAATGTTTCTCTCTACAGGAAGGCTCTAATTCTTTTACGTATTCGTACGAGGACTTAAATGGACATCCATGTGCAGTATGGTTCCACCTTGAAGGCCGATGGTATTGGAGCACCTTCTTAAGCAGTTTGTAATAGACTTGTCATTCCTAAGGCCATGTCATATGTGAAGCTATGTGAGTGGCGAAAGTTCAAAGGTATTCAATTCCCAGACAGTGTAGATACTTATAACTCGGTCAAAACTTGTCATCAATTCATCAAACCCACCAGTCTCTCTTCTCCAAAGCCAAAGATGTCTGGGCCAAATTTGACTTGCAGGTGGTGATGTTGGCTGCTTAGGCAGGGCAACTAGCAAGTTAAAGTTACGTGTCCCATCGCCTTTTGATCTTCTGCCTCATAACTAAACGTTTAGAGATCATAACGAAGCTTTCACAAAACAATGATACAATCGAACGATTTGGATCAAGTTACACATCACTCCACCCTTCATCGTATATTCAGTTGTGATGATTAAGATGTGAAAAAGTTCACGAACTTCAAAGTTAACATGTTCAAATAAGTTTGAATAAAGACCATCAAAAAGTATCAAACTTTTTCGATCGAAGAAGCATAGACCAGAAAGTTGGCCCAAAACTTATCCAACGCCACGAACAAACACCTTACTACTCCGAGAAGCAGCGAATATGGTATATCTGTTGAGTTACGTTGTGTGTCAGGACTAGTAGACACGCAGTTTTTTCCGACCAACTGTCATCTCAGAGAAGTGTTCATATAGGGAAAAATCAAAACTTGTGGCTCGATGTCTGGTCCCACTGGACCTCCTCAACATCCCAGATGCTGACGTGTCATGAACGACCTACCTCTCTTGACATTTCCAAATTCAAAGCTTTCTTGAGCGTGTGGGAAATCAGGAACCTGGTTAGTTTCATCCCAAATTTCTTGTCTTTGTTTATTTACGTTTCCATTCCATATCTGTTTCCGCTTTTGTTGGTTATATAAATGACTATAGCCGTAGCACATTCGAATAATTAAAATAGAATATGCCTTTATTGCGCCAACTGCTCTTCTTTCTCATTGCTTCTACAGGTTTCTCATTTGGGTTGTCCTTATAATGTGTTCTTGTGGTTTGCGGATAGTTATTGATCTGTAATTGATGCCTTCGTCTTCTCTGTGTCTTAATTTGAGCTGTCGAGTTGAAAAGGTTACGAATTTTGTTTCATAAACATCACTTTTGGTTCTTTGGGTGCAAAAGAAGGGACCTTTGCTTTTCTTGTATTCTCTGTGCTATATAAAAAAATATATTTAGAGTTGTTATTTAAAGTTTGGGCATTGATAGAGAAGTTGCGTGGAGACACCGGAAGGCTCCCAAGTGACTGGAGTCACAGGCTTGAGGTTCTCGAGTTATAGAACCTCAAAATTTTGTGTTATTCATCGCTCGTGGTCTTTTGAATTATGACCGAATTTTGATATTTATGATCTGGCGAGCTAAGTGATATAAGGTTACAAGATGTATGCTATGGGGAGGCTAGGTAGCTATATTTCTGGGGGCTTGTATACTGTCTCTGGCCCTTTTCATGTTTTTGGTGGAGCTGTGGACATCATCGTGGTTGAACAACCAGATGGAAGCTTCAAATCTTCTCCTTGGTATGTCCGGTTTGGTAAATTTCAGGGAGTTTTGAAAGCCAAAGAAACTATAGTTAACATTAGTGTCAATGGAGTTGATGCAAATTTCCACATGCAGCTTGATCAAAGAGGACAAGCCTACTTTCTCAAAGAGTTAGAAGGAGAAGAAGATTCTATGGAGTCTCCTTCATCTTCTAGTGATGAGATGGATGGTCAATTTGAGCAAAACATGATCGTGAAGTCTAAAAGTTGCGATTTTGATGCTAATCAGCCAGACTCAGCTGGCCAGATTGATGAAACTAGTGGGAAAATTGTGGCTAGAACAAATACTCCTCAGTCAAGGATTCTAGGGCTTGCTTTTAGACGGAGGTCTTCAAAGAGTGGTGGTTATCAAGTGGTAGATGATAGTTCTCCCATGGCTCGAATAGGTTCGTTGGAGCGTGCTGAAATTGCAGCCAACCTCTTGGAGGTGAATTGGTCTACTAATCTTGCCATTTCTAAGCCCAGGAAAGGTGACACTTTGCTGTTTTCTAGTTCTCATACCTCGCATGGCAAGGGGGATGAAAAAATGCTCAGTGGTAGGGAACAAATCGGCCATGTAGAACTTTCTATAGAGGACACCCTTGAAACTAATGTGAACCATTGCAAATTGGCTGATCAAACTATATCCTGTGAAGTGGTAGGTGACAAACCATGGTCCAGTTTTGAGAGTCTGGAATACTCTGTTGAGAAAACTACTTTGCAATCATGGACAGCAAGTACCATGGAACACATTGTTCAGACTTCCTCGCCATTACCTACAAGTGTTTTGGAAGAAAAGTATGACACATCTCATATTTCAAGAAATATTGATGATCATACAGCAGAGCATGTTGATGGTGGTGGTGGCCTTATGAGCGCTCTCTCTGATGTGATTACACCTGAGGCGCAAATCTCATATGGCATTCAAGCGTGCCTTAGTCACAGGTCTGTTGAAGGTCCACCTTATGATGAAAGAATCAATGGCCTGCCAAGATTTGCCAAAGCTGAGAAGGAAATTGAATCTAACTGGCCGCAAACCTTTGGGCATTGTGAAACATCAGATAGCTCAATAATGAGTCTGGATGGTTCAAGCACACAAATTCATCAAACTGTCGCTATTGCTAGTGAAGGACCAACAGAACTAGTCTTTAATCCTGAAACGTTGAGGGAAACAGCTAGGGAACTCTTACCTGAGGTAAAACTTCCATCAATGCCTTTCAATTAATTGTTAGCAATTTAAGGTTCAAATATGGGAACTCACAGCTAGAACATCTCTTGTCCCAATTGAGAGTTCTTAGGAAGGCAACATGGATATTAATATTCAGTTTGGGTTTGTCTTGGGCTCTTGGCAAATTCTACATGACAGTAAGTCCTTATCTCTTAAAATATCAGGGAAAGGGGATAAAGCTAGTTAAGCAGTTTGACAAATCTTGTCAAGTATGTTGTGTGCGGTGGCTGCAATTCTTCTGTTCTTTTATTTTGTCTTTCATTAGAACTGCACCCTGGTTAACTTTATTACAGAAAAAAGTCACATAATTTTGACATCTACCCCCAAACTTGGTGGCTGATATAGTTGTGGTCCATTACGCAAGCTTAACCTGTGTCTGCTGGCATTCTGATTGGCCAATTAATCACTGTTAGCTGGAAATCGGGTGGGTCCAAACCTAGCTCACATGACATTGTTGTTTGTTGAGTTGAGTTCCAAAACTGTGGCCGTTTCCATAGTTCCTCTTTTCTTTGCACCTCAACATCAAATTAATGTACTTCTTCAATTGATATTCACTTTAATTCCTCAAATATTTGACACTATGGTATTGAATGTTTTCCATCAGCAAGCAGAGACTATTGAATTGGATATGGAACAAGTTGATGCTTTTGATCACTGTTCTCAAAGAACAAGCTCATGCTCTTCTTGTGCACTGAAACCTGACGTTGCAGTAACAATCACTCAGATTATCAGTGTCAATCATGACTCACTTAATGAAGTTGATTTGAGGAATATCTGCACCACAGACAGCTTTTCCAATCCATCTGGTGATCTGCATAAGGAGATTATTGGTGATTCAGACTCTGTCCCGACGCAAGATGTATGTACTCTATCACTCCAAAGTTCAGTGGACGAACAATTCCTTTTTAGTGATCTTGATGAACTTGAAGTCACGGAGATGCATTGTCAATCTAATTTACCAGACAATTCTACTCCTTTTTGTCTGGAAGGCTATGAAGAAATAAAAGGATCAGCGAGGATAAACGATGAGGCCTGTTCATTGACAGAAAATCAATCAGATGGTCTGGAAAGCTTGATAGAAAGTTCATATGCAGCATCAAGTCCCGTTGCTATTCCTGAAGTTCATGACTTCACTGTTACAGAAGTTGGCTGGCCAGCAAAATCATTACCTAATTTGTGGTCTCCAACTCAAGTGCTGGATAAGGATTATCTCGTTTGTCCTCTAAGTCATTCACTAGACTCTAATTCCAAGTCATTGGAGTGGACAGGTCATGGCACAAATGAGGCAAATATGAATTCAGATTCAGAAAAAGAAAACCAATCACCACTTGAGCATTCTAACAAAGATGGTGTTCACATCTTAGGAGGTCTTGAAAATGGTGTCCACACTCCTGTTGGTAAGAGAACTTTGATACGTTATTTTGCTCTTTCCTTCTCTCTCTCTCTCTCTCACTCTCTTTTCTTTTAAGTAGTTAACAGATTTCATGTCCTTTTGAGCACTAGTATGGGGTCATTTTTGGTTTAGTTTTAATTTCATTGTTAATGGAGCCATTGGTTCTCATGTTTAGTACCAATAACAATTTTTACTTGGAACAAATGTAGAATTAAACTATTATAGGAATTTATTTTCCCTTTCACTGAGAAATGATAGTATTTCTAAAAGTTTATTGACTATATTTAATGAGCATTAAGGCATTTAATACTTCTTCGTACCAACAAATGTAGATTTTCAAGCCACTCTTCTTTACGCGTAGATGTCTGTTTCTGAAGACATCGTACGTGAAGGAATAAATATCAAAGCTACCTCTCTCAAGCATTAGATGCTGAGACGCCATACATAATAAATTAACTTCTCAAGTTCCTCAATTATAGAGAACTACAGGGTTGTTCTCAGCATCCATGGCTATTAATTGCCATTGGATAGGCTGCTGATATTGTTCTATGAATTTTGGCAAGTAGGAAATAAAACAAATTTGAAACAAAAAGGATGGCTTATGTCATGTTGATCAAGATTAGGAGTATTTTGCAGGGGATCCATCAAAACCGGTTGTTGCTTCCAATGTAAGTTGGAAACTTTGGCCCTTCTCTCTCAAGAAGTCAAGATCCAGGAAGATCATGCAGCCAGCTGTGGGTGATTCCAAAAGTTCTATCATGCAGCCAGCTGTGGGTGATTCCAAAAGTTCTACTTCTGAGAAAGCATCAGAGAGCAACATTAATTTGGAGAGAGATACTAATGTGCCTAATTCCAACCGCAAAAGAAGGATGGTGAAAGCAAAAACTCCAACATCTGAACAGCTGGCATCCTTGAATCTGCAACGGGGGAGTAATTCAGTTATCTTCACATTCTCAACTTCAATGTGGGGGCAGCAGAAGGTTATTCTTTCTTTCATTTAGGACCTACTCCCATTCATTTATTTTTAAGTTTTACTGCTTCTGCTTATGATTCTATTCTCCTTGCAATTTTGTTTTGTATTTTCCTTTTTGATGAAACTTAGTCATATTCATATTCTGCTTAACAGGTTGAGGCTAGGATATATTTATGGAAATGGAACACTCGAATAGTGATCTCGGATGTTGATGGTACAATTACAAAGTAAGAACTAGTGTATTTCTCTATTCCTAGAGACTTTGTTTGTCTTTTGAGTTCCACCTGATTAACATGAATATTGATATTTTTATGGTTCAATTTTGCTTCTCACATATTTATCATTTGAGATTAGTCATGCACACGAATACTCCAACTTGAATAAACCTATGCACGCCGCCAATAAGTATTTATCGTTTGTTCTTGAATTGAAAGGTTAATCACATATTTCTAATCAAAATTCGAGGTGAAACCCAGATCATCTGGTTGCTGAGATAGGGAATTCTTCATTCCTTTCTACTGTATTCATCATTGCATGAAATAATTAAGTGGTTGCAACATCACAGGAATGGACCTTAATTTTTTAATCTTTAGGATGGATGAAAGTAAAATGCAGGAAAAAAGAAAGTGGAAATTCAAAACATTAACAGAGAAAGCGATTACTATTTGAAGTGGACTTATGGTTTATTATGCATGATCTTTATCAATCAATGTACCAGTAGAAGTGTTCAAATTTTAGATTAAAAAAAGCTAGTTTACTGATAGCAAAAGATGAAGGAAATAGTTGATCTAGATTTCTAACTGCCCATCGTCTGTATGTTACATACATGTATGGTCAGTTCCCAGGCTTCCACTTAGCTATCTCATTTTTCTGTCAGTCCGAATTTGTCGCCCTTAATTACTTCTCTAATATGAATTTGTCCAACGCATTAAGATTAAGTAATGTTTTCTCTTTAATTTGGTAGATATCAGAACTATGAATTTCTCAGTATTTCTCATTTCGTTTGTTGAGGAATTTTTCTATATTTTCATCAAGTTTTTATTTTGTTAAAAAGCTGGAGTTTCTGTGAGATATACTGAACCTCCTGCATTGCATTCTTATTACAGATCTGATGTTCTAGGTCAATTCATGCCTTTGGTTGGTGTAGATTGGTCACAAACAGGTGTTGCACATTTATTTTCAGCTATAAAGGTTTGAGACATTCCATCTTATGTCTTTGGAGTGTGTCTGGCATCTTGCTTTTTAATTGGTAATTGTTTATGTTACTTGGTATCTGTGTTTTAGGTGTCATTGCAGAATGCTAATTTAATTCTCCTAAGTAGGGAGCTGAATAGCATGAATCTAAGCCTCTCATATGGTCATTGACTTGTTAGGATGATATTTTATCTCATGTAAAACCAAAATGATTTTTATATAATGCAGGAAAATGGCTATGAATTGCTTTTTCTAAGTGCACGTGCAATTTCTCAAGCATATCATACAAGACAGTTCCTTGTCAACCTTAAGCAGGTGAATTCAACTTGAGTTTGCAATGTGAAGTTGGAATCTTGGATGCAAAGACTATGAATTGTTTTCTCGGTCAATAATGATTTCGGATTTACAGGATGGAAAGGCTTTACCAGACGGTCCTATTGTTATATCTCCTGATGGACTTTTTCCTTCTCTATTTCGTGAAGGTAACACACACATCAAGCGCTGATCTACAAATTAGTGAGGCAATATCTTTCAACTAATGTAATAATCTTGACAAAAGAAATGCTTCCTTGAGAAATTTTGTTAACGTCAAATTTTCTGGGAGGATTCCTTTTCTCAATATCTGTTCAACTAACCAATTTTTATTCTTCAACAGTTATTAGAAGAGCTCCTCACGAATTCAAGATTTCATGCTTAGAGGTCAGTTTTCTATATTGAGGTTGATCTTGACCTATTAATATATTATGTTCACTAATTTAATGCGTACAATGTTTTATAATCATTGTCACACCAATATTTTTTATTAGAACACTGTAGACTCTTTGCAAGTTTGAATTAAAGAGCATAATAGTGATTGTGATGACTCTTGTGCTTTTGAAAAGTCCTCCCTTATTTTCTTGTGAGCAAATTCAAAGTGAGAAGAGTATAGACTTTCAGTAGTAGACTATTACAATGAACCATGCAACTGTAGTTACACAAGTCAGGTGATTCATTTTTAATAATCATGACATTACAAATTTAGTTTTAACTTCATGCTAAAAGTTACAACTACAAAGTGCATTTATTTACCTTGTTACCATACTCCTGAAATGCTTGGGTTTGTCAAAGAGCTTTTCTACTTTGTTTCCTTACAGCATTTAGGAGTAAGTTTGTCAGGAAGCTAAATTAAATCCCGGAGAGGTCTAACCTAAATGAAGCATAATTTACAAGTCCTGAAAGATTGTTCCTCTCATATTCTTGAAGTGGCAAGGCTTGATGCTTCTCATTCTTTCAATTACAGGACATCAAAGCATTATTCCCTTCTGATCGCAACCCTTTTTATGCTGGTTTTGGGAATAGAGACACAGATGAGATTAGCTACCTCAAGGTTGGGATCCCAAGGGGGAAAATCTTCATCATTAATCCAAAGGTACCCTTTAACACCTCCATGCATGAAAGACGTAACAGGAAGTTTGTAATTTACTATGGTATTGAAATGTCCTAGTGGCTTTTATTTGCAGGGTGAGGTGGCAGTACAGCGCCGTGTTGACAAAAAATCATACACTTCCCTTCATACTCTTGTGCATGACATGTTTCCACCTGCAACATCATCTGAGCAGGTTTTGTTTTATGCTTGTACTAATAATGGAACTATGCTGCATGTCATGCCTAGAAATGAATATTTGATTTTGTATCAGTGAGGCTTATTTCTCCTTTTTCATTTTCCTGTGAAAGTTTTTACTTGAGCAAAGTTCCAATGGGTTGGGGTACATTTTGCCATATTTCTCTTCAACTCAGTAATCGATATTCTCTTATCTGTTTTTTCCCCGGCATCTGTTTAGTTGGGTGACATTTTGCGTATGTCATTTAAACAATAAATTTTTACAATTCCAAACCTTGTCTGCATAAGTTATTCCTCAATTTCCTGATACAGTTAAGTCTTCCACGGTCTCTGATCTTTTGGTTTTCCTTTATCCCACTTGCAGCAGGAGGCTTTTAATTCGTGGAACTTCTGGAAATTGCCACCTCCTCTCATTGATTTTTGAACTCGTCCACTCTCCAGTGACACTTCTGCTTAACCCTCTGAATGTGGGGACAAAGGTGTCTCGTTGTGCATACCCTGGAACAATACAGGTAATGGTTCAGGAGCTTTGGAGAATTTGGACCTTCTTAAACTTAAAAGAGTATTGTTACAGAATTGGGTTGAAAAGTTTACATGGAACTGAATAGTGTAAGTTGTAATTTAATCAAGATAGAAAAGCTCTCTGGATGGCTTCCAGAGCTTGAGTTGGGATTGAATTGCCTGTGTCGTGGATCTCAAACAGTTTGATTGAAAAGGAGACTCTTCTAGCTTAGTGAACTTTTCCAAGTCTAGGAGATGCTGTCTCTTTTCTTTCATCTAGGCAACAAGTGCCGTTTCTTTATGGTGTAATTCTACTGCCATATTGCAGGTTGCTTATTCTCGAGGACGATAGGTGCTTCAGTCTTGGAGTGACTGAAATTTTTTGGTGGTCTAAGAGACGTTTACATTGAATCCCATTATACACGCCCACGCCCTGCTTTCAGAAGAGATCTAATGTATGTTAAGCATTGCTGCAGATAGCAGGATTTGTGAATAACAATTTTTGGATGCAACAATTTATACATGTACTGGGAGAGGTGGTGTTGAGCCTGAAAGAAATGTGGCTATATATAGTAAATAACTTGCTAACTCTAGAAATTTTAACTAAGGTAAAATTCTAATTAGTAACTATATATGTATCTTTAATCGTAGTTTTCTTTAATTAATATGCAACGAATATTTACTTTATAATACTCTTTATCGAGTTCGAACATAAAGATCGTAAATGTCGAACTTACGAAATAGAAAATATTATTATTGTGAAGCAAGAGCCTCGATGAAAATATTTGACATTTGAAATTATGATCGTAAATGGTACAGTATTCTTAGCTTAGAGTTGTTTCATCATATAATGGTAGTTATATTTTGACGTGTTTAGTTCGTTCATGAAATGCGAGATTTGTTGTGAATGGCAAATTGATTGTCACAATATAACCTCTTTAGTCCATCGCGAACCACAATCAAGGATTACTAGTAAGAACTTTAATCAAATGAACTCACTAGTAGCTGCCACCATTGCATGTTATTCTGTCTCTCTAAACATCGAGAGATACTGTGCTTTACTTCATTTTCTAGGATATAGGTGATTGTCCAAGCATAACAAGGTATCTCATTATTGATGATTGTGCAATTAGACAGCTTACCTAATCAAAATCACATAGTGCATATAGCCCCAAGATGAAAGCATTTATTTAGATAACTCTTTAAGTCTAAGCATGTAGCTCAATCATAGTCCGTTAGTATCATGTCATTTACATATACTAACAATCTCGTGAAAGACTTTCTATATGTGAACAACGAGAAATTAGCAAGAGACTGAATAAAGTTATGCCTTTTTAGGGTTGTTATTAACTTGGAGAACCAATTTTATGATACTTAAAAGAGTCCATATTCAACTTTCGAAGTTGATAAACCTTGTTGCCTCTATTTGTCTTGAAATCTGGATGTAATGTAAAACTCTTTCCCAACTCATCATCCATAAAGGTGTTGTTCTCATCTCATCCATGTAGAGTAGCTACCATCCTTTTGACGCTGGTCCAAGTCTTATTAGCTTCTAAGATGCAACATCCCTTGACAAGACATCACACCATTGTGTACTTTTTGTCAGCACAAAATAATCTTTAGGTTCTATTTACGATATTATCGTTGTCAATAATATCCGATGCATACAAGAAAATTTATCAAATTTTATATAATTAACTAAAGGATAAGGAGTACATATGAAGCTTTCATGTTGTAGGAGTGTGAAGAGGGTGCTGCTTCTAGTATGTTGCACATTCGTAATTTTTTATGCCCGGTGGAAATGTTTGAATGTTTGGCTCATATGGTTTGGTGATTGACACTTTGACTTAGCCTATTGTCCTAATCTCATTAGCACTGTACACGATATAATTATATAAAATGTATTGGCTGCCTAGTCTTCTTCTTTGCCTTCTGTGATCTTCATCCACAGAATCAGAATTTTCTGTCTATTTTATCCTATCTTATGAATTTTAACTATTTATTTATATAGGTCTCTCGTGGGTCTTGTATAAATGAATGGTTGAAATTCATAAAACAGGATAAGGATAGGATAAAATGGACAAAGGATCTCGATCCTTCATCCACATTGTTCCTTTGTACAATTTCTCCGTGTCCTTCTCCTACACTCTTATTCTCTAGTGTACCAACCATACCCTTTGTTTCAATAACTTTGTTCTAACCTTATTTTGCATCTATTTTGACATCATTTTATAGGTACAAAACGATATCGATTGGGCACAAAAACAGGGATGGAATAGAATAATAAGAATAGAAGATTTGAACCTCTAATATACTGCCATTCTGCCCATCTAGATGTTAAGGTTCTAACATCTTTATGCTCATAAATTTGACCCTCATTAAATGAATGTCCCTAAGTAACCTGTGGATCTATTGTTATTTGTCCAATATTCCGTGGTTTAAGATGACAACGAATCTTTATCATCATCATTCTTGTCCCATTAGGCAAGACAACATGTATAACCAGGGCCGTTCCTATAGTTTTATAGGCCCTGGGTGAAATTAAAAAAAATGGCCCCAATAAATTGACAATATACTTAAGTTTACATATTTGTATGAAACATAAATGACTCAATTTATAAGTTTACGTAACCAACTAAATATTAAATGATCATAACACTAACAAATACATAGAGGATCGTGATTTATGAAAAACAATTTCTCCGTG
>JANIPN010000006.1:5877059-5891309 GCA_027478595.1 Erythroxylum anguifugum
ATTAATGAAATATGTCTTTCTTTATTTATTCATAAAGTCTGTACATTACTTGTACATGACTATTGAATAAAACGCGCTAAAGGGGATTGCCTTTAGGGCACAATTACACAGTACCGTCCATGCATAAGTCGACTTATATCGACATACAAGTCGACTTATCGGTACTGAATGCGTGTAAGTCGAGTTACTGAAGTGTACAAGTCGACTTACACTTACAATCTTCACCTTACACTCATCACTCTCAAAGTTCCTCCCTGTCCTCATCATTTTGATTCTATCACACCATATCAAGTGCTCTATCATTATTATGATATACTCGCTGAACCAACATTGTGGCATCTATGGGCATTATCTGCTCAATATGCTTGTCCTATTTACCTTTCTGCTCTTTATGTCTACAGACATCTTTCAGACCCTACCAATTCTAAATCTCTCTTATGAACCTGCCTTGAATGGTTCCAGCCTCTGTCAAAATGACGCATTTAGATGTCCCAAATCTTGAATAGACACCAACTCTAGGATATTCCCTTATGAGATCAAAAGGCTTATTTCATCTTTATCATCCTTCATCCTTACCGTTTAATGACAACAGGCTACATCTATACCCTTAATCACATTCAACTTTGGCGCACCTCTGTTAACTGACCTATAGATCACAACAACTGATGATTGATTTACATTCCTTCCTGGATCATTTAATTCATCATCCCAAAACAACTCCATCCAATAAATGCGCATCTCTAGGCCCTTACCCTAGAGATTTTACTCTCTTAGAACCCATTTCTTCCTCTGCTAGATATTGGGCTTCAGTTGACCAGTTTACTTTTACTGGTTTTAACATCATGGATGGCGACTTGCCTTGCCCTCCAAGCTTTGCAACCCAACAACGAGCTGCTCATGCTAAAGGTTCTACACAACCTTGATTGATTTATAGGTTGAAAACCCGTGATGCAGCTCCAGTGAGGCTTATTGATGAAATATTTCACGAGCTTAAGAGTCACAATAAAAAGAGCTCTTCTCGATTCCTTGCTGTAAATAATGCCACATACCTTGGTGACGTACTCCCCGTGTGCCCCTGACCAAGGGTAACTCGAGATTATATTAATTAAACGCATACAATTATAATTTATTTTAAATATAATTTATCATTTATTCTATGTTAATGTGGTTAATGTTGAGTTTGACATAATCAAATCGTATTAGCTGTGGTAGGAGGGGACAGAAGAGCTAGAAAGCTTTACTTAATTAGGAGTTGGATAAAGGCCAAGAAGATGAGTCGTTGGGTTGTTGAAACAAAGGATACCATATATATATAAGGTGTGATTAGGAGCTCTTATCATATTCTATACACGACTTTCAATGGAAATTTTTTGGCATACTAAGATAAGGGTACATGATTCTCACATATACGTATCCTTTTCTTTTTCATTGTTCTTTTAAATATTCTTCTCCAAATCTTATGTCTTGTGTTTAGCCTAAACATTTAATATGTAATACTTCCCTCTCAGTTATTTAACCTAAATGTTTTTTTATTTAGCCTAAATAGCTTATTATAATAGCTTATTTGATTTATTTATTTACTTGTATCCTTAGTTATTTGTGTATTTATTTACTTATTTTTTCTTTTATTTTATTCTTAACTTTGTTCTATATTTATTGTATTATTTATTTTTATATTTTTATTTATACATATTTATTTTCTTCTTCTTCTTCTTCTTATTATCGTCATCATCATTATTTTTTATATACATTTTTTATTTACTATTATTTTAGTATTTTAATATGTTTTTATATTTTTTCTTTTAATGTGAGTCTATTGAAAATATTATTTTTACTAATTAAGTGTAAGATTGCGTATTTTTGAGCCTTTTCAGATTCTACAATCAGCGAAACTTTTACTAAATTGTCGATGTTGTTTGATTGAGAACTCTTGTTCCTACTTTGGAAACTACAAGAACCACTGATGAAGTTGCTTGCTTGTTTTATCAATATAAGAAAAGAATTTTAGTCTTGATCTCCAACTTTATCAATAATTCCAACTCCTTTCAAAATCACGAGCTTTTTCCTCCAAAAATTGAAAGAGAACAAATCTTATAGTTCTCTGTCAACTTTTTTACCCATCAGTCAACTCAAAAAGTAGGAATTATCAGAAGAATATATAAAAGGGAAAACAACTAACATTTTATTTATTATATTTCTTATATTATAGATGATAAAATAACAGAAGAGTTATATTTATAGTAAAATGAAAATTTATATTTTGATTAAGATTATAAATTAATAATATAATTTATGTGTACATAATATACACGATCTAAGTTCAATTTGATTAGATTAGGATCGACTTAAGGTCTATTAATAAATGTGGACTTTCCAACAGAATTTGTAAGAGTGAGGAAGCCTATCTGAAGAGCCCATCATTTGAGTGGACATTCGATTTGAAAGTCCACAGAAGAACTGGACAAGCTATGCTGTTGGGTATATGATACTGTTGACCTGTTTTGGATTTCCACGTGGGGCTTAAGGATCATGCATGAGCTCACCTCACCCAACGTCTAAGTCGTCGAAGTCCTGTCATGATCTGACCAGAGAAAGTGGCAGACACGCAAGGCTTTATTTAAATCACTTATTAGACCTTATAAAAAAAAACAAAATTAAAATGAAGTTAGTAATTTATAAGCACAGATTTTAAGTTTTTTATTAAATTGAAAATAAAAAGTATTATTAAAATTAACGTAATAACTAAAATTTAGTCTCTCCAATCGTAAAAAATTAAAAAATAAAAATTCAAAGACTCAAAAACAACGACTTTTTTTTCATTTTTTTATTCATGCCCGAGGAATAGGACTTTTCCAAAGATGTTGGCGTCATTTATTGTGGAGCCCCAACTAATGGAAGTAACGTATGACAAATATGGACATGGCTACTTTACTCCTCTCACGTGTCCTTCGTTGGTGAGTGACTGTCCATTCCGGTCGTTGACTCATTTGTCTGATCGTAGAAATAAGCCGAGATCGGCGTATTTCGGTCTTTTCATTACACAAACATTTAATTATAATTATTTATTTATTTTAAATTTGATTAGAGGTGCTTTCTTACTATGCTCCTCCTTTTCACTTTAAAGTATGTGAAATGATTCACCCTCTGCCTCGCGGTTTTAAGGTTAAATGATCGTTGCCTATACTTTGTTGAAGTAATAATTTTGTCCCAAGAACTTAGCTTTTTGAATGTCACAGTCCACATATGGAAAAAAGTCATCTTTTTCACATGTATAATTTACTGAACCAAAGCCATCCCCAAATTTCAAGTGGGATATTCCAATGATTATCCGAAAAACAGAGAACAAAAATTCAATGAAGGCCCAACTGCTCTACGCAACAAACAAACTGTTCCTTCCTAGTCAAAAACAAACATCATTCCCCCCAAAAAACAAAAGAAAAAGAAAAAGGAACAAGGAAGACAAAGGTACAGAAATTTAGGAAAAAGGTGAATCCAAAGTGATATGAGAATAGTAAGAGCCAGCGGTAGAGAAGATAAGGGAAGAGAAGAGAGAGAGAGAGAGAGAGAGAGAGACCATTTTAGGCTCCACGGCCACGACCAATCCGTCTTTCTCTCTTCCTATTCTTAGTGGTATTCTAAATTTAATTTCATTTTCTCAAACCATTTATTATCCTTCTTTTGTTCAATTTCTTTTCGTTTCTGGATTCTCCGGGTAAACATCTCACCTTTTTTTTCTCTCTTCTCTTTGTTTGGAAACTTCAAAAGCTTCCAACTTTCCTGCTATCTGAATTATTGGAATTTTTATTTGCTCTGTAACTGTTAGTGGTTTTGGTTGGGAGCTTTCGGGTAAATGTTAAAGAACAACTCTGGTGTTGGAGCTGGATTGTTAGAGATATAGGAACTACGTTGACTTTTTGAATGAGTAAGTTGTTTTCGACATGTCCTGTACTAATGTCATAACGTCTTTTTTGGGTTTCTTAAATGAACCTCAGTTCGATGATTCTTATGTTTGATTGAGTTCAACCTCCGTTTTTGCAACTGTCCCTGTTTTCGTTTTTTATATATATACTTTCGTTGTCTTTTCTGGTTTTCTTTTCCTTTTCCCTAATTCAGTATTACCATCCAAGTGGATATTGTAACTGAATCCTGAATTATGCCGAGTCTGTGAGGTTAATTTTGTTTTGAATATCGAGGAACAGAAAATTCCGACCTTACCTGCTATAAAAAAGGATGTCCTGATCAAGAAAGACCGTCCCAAGACCAAGAACTAAAAGCTATCTGCTGCAGATTAAATTATAAACTTACCTGCTATAAAGTTTTCAGCTTTCAGTATCTGGGTTTGGTGTATTTACTCTTCGCTACCTGCTTTCCTGGCTGATTATTGGAAAATGATATGTTCATGCATTTGGTTGATTCCGTGTCTTCCTGCATAAGTTGTTTCTGATACTATTCTTCCTGTTGCTGATAGTTATTATTGTTTCGGTGGACTTTAGGCACCATTTCGCCGGCCTTGTTACTGTTTTCTTCTAATGGAGGATGTAAAATTTACTGAGGGCATACCTCCTCTAGAGTCTTCTTCATCCTTCGGACATAATGATCAGTCAAAATGCGAAGCTTCAATTTGCTCCACGACTACCGGAAACGCCGATTTGGATACTTTGATGTCAGGGAATGAGAATTTTAAATCCACAACTGTTCAAGATACTCCTTTAAACGTCTTTGTAGGCCTAGATGATGTTCTTATGGCAGGAACTTCGGGTCAACAACAATCTCTTTCAGCACACAATTCAGTTTCATCTTCAACAGTTAATGTAGAAAAAGATGGAGCCCTTTCAACAGCAAACCCATTTTTGACTTCATTGGTTGATGCAGTAGATCAAGTTCAATGTTTTCCTCCACCTAACTTAATCACACATTCAATAGTTCATGAGGAAAAAAAAGGTGAAATCCTTCCAGCTAGCAATGCAAGTTCAATATCAACGGTTGATGAAGCTGAGAAAGACCATCAAAGTCTGTCGAAGGAGGACTCAAAATCTGAAACAATACAGATTTTATCTGATGGAGTAGACTCTGAATACACCCCCCAAGCTATAAAAATCTCCCCTAATGGAATATATGGTCTGGAGGAAAAGATCGACGCCACTGAAAGCTTCTCTCCAGTACAGCAATTTCGAGCAGCGACTGATGCCTTGCAGTCCTCTTCCGATAAGCATCAGTCTCAGCATTCTTTTATAAGTAGCAGTCCTGTTCATATTGGTGATGCCATACCTGCTGATTCCTATCCTAAGGTAAGAATGCAAACTGAGGAGCACACTTTACCCCCTGTAAAGGTCAGGTTGGATTCAGACGAGTATTCACCACCACATGCAAAAGTTGACAGTCCAGACATTTTGGTTGTTTCTCCTAGTAAGTTGGGTGATATGAATAGAGGTCTTATTGATACAACTGCACCTATTGAATCCGTTAAACAAGCTGTTTCCAAGTTTGGAGGAATTACTGATTGGAAAGCCCACAAAATTGAAACTGTAGAGGTACGCAGGACATGCTGTTTTCATTAAGCATCACAATTCTGTTTCATTTTTCTGGGAAACAAAGTTATCATAATTTCATTGACCAGTAACAAGAAGCATAACACAACTAGTGCAGTTCATGCATCTTGTTTTAAGTTGTGCTGGAATGCTGCTTTGCTTGACATGTTTAGGTGATGGCTGAAAGATGTAGTATGCTCTATATTTACAAGTTGTATGGCAGTGGGTGAGGAAATGAGAATTACTGTGTACTGCTGTTTGTGTCTTTTCTGCAATATCTGATGGAAGTTTATTTCTCATGTTGTTGCCAAGAGCACTTGTGTATCTTGAACTTAGAAGCTTGAACATCGTGGTTTTAAGACCCCAGTATTGTCCAATGGCATCTAGGTTACTTGGGAATATCTGCCGTTTAAGCAGAATGTTAAATCTTAAATGTTCCAGGGATCATATCGTGTGAAGTACAAGCCCTTTTTCTTCCATTTGTTTTTGGTTAATTGTAAAAGCCTATGATGTCCATTGTTTTTTGATTAAGTAAAGGACTTTTTCTTCTTGCAACAGAATTGGACTAGTAATTTGACCTATCTGATTTGCTCTCGATGGTTCATTTGCATGTGATGCATTTTATAGCATAAATAACCTTTAGTTTTTTCTGATTTTGCAGAGGCAGAAGCTTATAGAACAAGAACTAGAGAAAGTGCAGAAGGAGATGCCTGAGTACAGGGAGCGATCAGAGGCTGCTGAAGAGGAAAAATTACAGATCCTTAAAGAGCTAGACAGCACTAAAAGACTAATAGAAGAGCTAAAGCTCAACCTAGAGAGGGCAAAAACTGAAGAGCATCAAGCAAAACAAGATTCTGAACTTGCCCAGCTAAGGGTGGAAGAGCTGGAACAAGGGATTGCTGGTGAGGCTAGTGTTGCCGCCAAGGCACAGCTTGATGTTGCTAAAGCTAGATATGCAGCTGCTGTTTCAGAGCTCAAATCTGTTAGTGAAGAGTTGGAAGCATTGCACAAGGATTATTCTTCTTTGGTCACAGACAAAGAGGAAGCTGTGAAAAAGGCTGAAGAAGCCATGTCTGCATCCAAGGATGTTGAGAAGACAGTGGAGGAACTTACCATTGAACTGATTGCTACCAAGGAGTCCTTAGAGTCTGCACATGCTGCACATCTGGAGGCGGAGGAGAAAAGAATAGGAGCAGCTTTGGCCAGGGATCAAGATTGTCTCTATTGGGAAAAACAGTTAAAGCAGGCAGAAGAAGAGCTGCTGAAACTTAACCACCAAATTCTTGCAGCAAAAGATCTTAAATCAAAACTAGACACTGCTTTGGCCTTTCTATCAGATCTTAAAGCTGAGTTGGCAGTTTATATGGAGTCCAAAGTAAATGAGGAAAGTGATGAAAAAGTAACAACAAGAAATGAGAACAAAACGCGTACTAATATTCAAACTGCAGTTGCTTCAGCAAGGAAGGAACTTGAAGAAGTTAAAAGCAACATTGAGAAAGCAACTGCGGAGGTGAATATCTTAAAAGTGGCAGCCTCGTCATTACAGTTAGAACTTGAGAAGGAAAAATCATCTCTTGCCACGATTAGGCAGAGAGAAGGAATTGCTTCCGTGGCAGTTGCTTCTATTGAGGCTGAGATTGAGAAAACCAAGTCTGAAATTGCTCTAATTCAAATGAAGGAGAAAGAAGCCAGAGATAAAATAGTTGAGCTACCCAAGCAATTGCAACAAGCAGCACATGCTGCTGATGAGGCTAAGTTACTTGCTCAAATGGCTCGAGAAGAGCTGCGCAAGGCAAAGGAGGAAGCTGAACAAGCAAAGGCTGGGGTTAGTATAATGGAAAGCAGGTTACTTGCAGCTCAGAAGGAAATAGAAGCTGCTAACGCTTCTGAAAATTTGGCTGTAGCAGCTATTAAAGCATTGCACGAGAGTGAATCAGCTCAAAAACCTAATGATGAAAGTTCTCCTGCAGGCGTAACCCTGTCATTAGAAGAGTACTATGAGCTCAGCAAGCGCGCCCACGATGCAGAGGAGCAGGCCAACAGGAAAGTAGCTGCTGCTATTTCTCAAATTGAGGTCGCAAAAGATTCAGAGTCAAAAACAATGGCGAAGCTAGAAGAAGTAAACCGAGAGCTAGCATCAAGAAAGGAAGCATTGAAAATTGCAATGGACAAGGCTGAAAAAGCGCAGGAAGGGAAGCTGGGCATAGAACAAGAGTTAAGAACATGGAGGGCTGAACATGAGCAACGAAGGAAGACCGGTGAATCTGTGAAAGGAGTTGCTGACCAAATCCCGAGCTTTGAGGATGGAAAAGAAGCAAAGACATTTAAGCCGAAAGAGGAGGCCTCAGTCCAGTATTCACCAAGCCCAAAAGCTTATGGTCATGGAAGCAATACTGTAGCTGTCGTAACGCCAGAAGTGAAGGCCCACAAGAAGAAGAAGAAATCATTCTTCCCTCGGATTTTCATGTTCTTGACAAGGAAGAAGACACATAAGTCCGGTTAAAACAGTGAAAACAAAACAGAAACAGAACGAGCAGTCTTTAAGTTTCTTGTTTTGCTGGAGTTTACTTACTCATTGACCCTCAATACTGGAAAGCAGAGGGTGTTCTTTGGTGAATGTAAATGTTGGGGATTAATTTATGTAATGATAGAATGAAAAGGTTATATTTTTGGCCGCTGATAGGATTGCATGGCTGGTTGACAAATAACTTGGCGCAAAGTGCTTCTTGTTGGGTAATGCTACCATAAGTCTGTTCTGTAAATTATAGGCTTGCGAGAAACTGAATATTGTAAAGTTGTGAAGAGTGGTTTCATGTAAAGATTTTCTCATTTCCTTTGCGGTACTTATATCCTTGCGAATTTAGTTTTATGAACGAGAACTATCTAAATATTCAAGTTTCATGGTTATGTTTGGGGATTGAAGTATTGTTTCTCATAAAAGTTTTATATGTTATTAAAAACAATTCATGAACCCTACGCAGGACCGACCTTAGCTCAGTTGGTAGAGCGGAGGACTGTAGTTGAATCGCTGTGATCCTTAGGTCGCTGGTTCGAATCCGGCAGGTCGGATTGTCTTTTATTTTTCAGCTTTTTATTTAAAGCTGATGTCTAACTTCGTCGTAAAAAATAAAGAGAGCTTTATCACTCTATCCAATCTTTTACCAAATGCAATCTGCTTTAGTGATTCGTTTCATTTTCATCACAAATACTATAGCTATATTAATTTATTAAAGCAGTTATGGAGATGATTAGCCATTTCTATGTTTAGTTTTGAATTCCTAATAATAATATTCCTGGTAAAGTCCTTGTGAATTGTGACAGATAGCGACCCTATGATGCGTAAGGGATCAAATGCTTTTAAGCAGGATCAATACAAGGAGACCTCTGTAATGTTTTAAGGTAAAATTTGGGATCAGACCATTTTTCTAGCAGATGACAAATAAAGAATCAACAATGCCAACCCGGAAAAGAGAGAGAAGATTTTAGGTAGAGGAAAGGGTTTGAATGATGGTTTTGTGCCAAGGGTCGGAGAGATGCTCCACAAGGTTATCAATGGGACCTGCATGAGTCACAGCTGCTTGGACAAAAAACCCCAGCATGGCCATCATTGCCAACCTTCCTGCAATCAGGGAAGGAGAAAAGGGCAAAAATTGGAGGCAAGGAAAAGGCATAAACCACCTGTTACTAATGAAAAACAACAAAATGAAGCAGAACTCACCATTCTTAATCTCTTTAAGCTTCCAATCATGGGCATTGTTAATGTCCTTAGCAAGGCCAAGAGGGTTCAGAACAGGTCCTCCAGGATAGCTATTAATCGAACAGGACCAAATGTTTCAGTTATCCCCATATATTCCAATGGGGTTTACAGATATTTCATATAAAAGGCGTGAATGAAAAAGTCTGGGAATTGGTCTACTCTGATCAACAGAGAACATGAAATTACCCAGGTTCCAAGCCTTTAAAGGCTTCTTCAATACCAAAGAAGGGTCCGTCAGCTTGAGATCCTGGATTTACGAAGTCCATGTACCTCTTTGTCTCCACAAACCTAGGCATATACATATTTGTTCATCATATATACACGGCTACAAATTCTAAAAGAACATTCGCTTGAAAGAATGGGATGGTGAATTTTTACCCCATTAAAAGTAATTGGACAACAAGCAAAGTTCTTGTGCTTGCAAATTCATAATTAGCAGCACCTGCTTCATACCAAACTGGCAATTTGTTAATCCCCGTTACACGTAATAGCTGCAATAAAATGTTGACAAGAATCACCAACAGAGGCAAAAATTCTTGTGTTGAAGCTGTGAATCTCCTAAATTCAACTAACTATATCGACATCTTGCTTCTCTATCCTAGTTAAGACAAGTTGGATGATGTTAAACGACACTGTTTTAGTAAACTTACATCAGTAAAAAGAATCCCAGCAACTCCAAGCATAGCAAAGCGACAGTGCACCAACTCTGCCTGCACGTACCACTTTAAGCTTGCCGGGTCTTCTCCAAGCCCAAGAGGGTCAAAACCATAATCGCCAGCCAAACTTAGTTACGGAAAGAGTAAAAGAACAAGCACATGTAAAGTGAAAGAACCAAAAAAATAAAAAAGAAGCAGGAAAGTTTTGCATTAATACAAAAAGATGGCGTGGCATACGTTCCATCGAGATATGGGGGAGGATCGAGTCCGGGGAGCCATGTAGGTCGCTGCTGGGCTCGAACTACTGTTTGGGTATGATGTCCCGTGCTTCCTAGTTTATGCAACCGTAATGTATTGGCCGAACCGAAAGATGGTTTGGATATGTTTTTCGGCACAAGAAATGGAGAAGACGAGGGACGGAGCTGAACAAGAAAGGTTCTTCCCGCAGCAGCGGCCATTTTTGGTTTTTCTTTTGCTCTCTATCAGCAATTCCTGACTGGTGGTAACTGAAGCCATGTATTAAACTACCGTCCAAAATAGGCGCTCATCCGTTTTCACCCGTGTACAAATCAACGAGATAATATGGTCCCACCCAATTCCTTGTTGGCTCTGAAATTGTTGATATGTATTATAGGTAGAATCTATATCACATGTACACAAAAAATAAATAAATAAAAGTGACGTGTCTACATGTGATGGCAGTGATATCCAATTAAGAATTAGATGTTAGAAGTGACATTTAACTTGAATATTTTAGGAGCCCTTATATTTCTTATATGTATTGGTATACTAAGTGTTTGTTTGGTTAAGTTTTTGGAGGGTAAATAAGTTCTTTTATCCACTGCAACAATTTTTTTAAGAAAAATGAGTGTTTGATTGTAAAAATGAAAAAGTATTTTTTTAGTAGATATAGCTTTTTTTGGCAGTTAAAATACAACTTTTTAAGAAGCTCAATTTTGCAGCTTCTCAAAAAAGTACTTTTTTACTAGATTTTTCAGATCAATTAATGGGCCTATTTTTAGTCTTTTTTGCCCTTATGTTTTACATATAATTTTCACAATACCCACAAACTCATTTTTACGTTTATTTTGGGAATTATATAATATTATTTGAATTTATATATATATTTTTAATATTTATTTTTTATATTAGTTTTACTTATATTATAATCCATATAAAAGATTTAGTTAGATATATTTTCATTTATGTTTCATATGGTTTAAAATTATATAATAATTAATATATTGTGCTTTGTATATTGTTTAATACACTTTAAATAATACTTATATGCATAAATAATTTTTATTACAAAATAAAATATAGTTAAAATTAAAATTGCTTTTATTTTTATATTACCAAATAGTCTACTGTATGAAGCTCTTTTTTAAATGACACCAAACAGTTAACTGGCTTCTTAGAAAAGCTATTCTCATAAAAGCTTTACTGACAAAAGTACTACTGACAAAAGCTCTACTGCTGTAAGCCCAATCAAACAGAGGCTAAGAATAGTTTCACCCTTTTTTGGTGTGCAATTATGGAAAACTTTAGTGTCAGTTTTGTTAAAAGAGAAAACACAATTTCTCCACCTGTTTCGTGTAGTGACAATTGAAAATTGATTGTCGAAAGTTTTTTAGGTATTCTCAATTGAGCAAAACATCTCTAATTGTTATCTTGTTATTACCAAAAATTAATTTTCTTGAAGATTTATTTTGAGCTTGTCTCTAGTGATGCTGGAGAAGAAAAATTTGTATTATCCATTATTTTGATACAATGTGCCTATCATTTTTACTCCTCACATCGAGGGGATTTTTCAAGTTAAAAATTTGTTGTTGATTGTCTTGGTGTGTGATTTTCACTTTTATTTAGGGGATCAAACTATAATTGATTGCTTCCTTCTGGTCAGTATTTGAAAAAATTAGTTTGGTTATTATGTTGCGATATTTGCTTGTTGTGTGTTTTTTCCCAATATAGTAGTATCAGAGATATTGGTATAATTATCCTATGAAGTTATGGAGGGAAAGTTTCAAAAGATGATCAGTCTTACCAGCACTAATTACCATATCTAAAGGAACAAGATGAAGGATCTTCTCTTTATGATGAAGTTAAAGTTATCAATGTTTTTAATTAAAAAATTTGAAGGTAAAACTGATGAGGACTGGGAGTTTGAGCACGAGCAAGTGTGTGGGTTTATTCGACAATTTGTTGAGAACAGTGTGTACAACCTCATTTGTGGTGGGACAAATGTAGAAAAACTTATGGAGCAAACTAGAGGAGTTGTATGCTTCAGAGACTAGTAATAACAAATTATTTTACTTAACGAGACTAATGTAGTTGAAATATAAGGAGGGTACATCAAAAGCTGATCAGGGATTATTGATTAATTGTCAGGCATAGGTATCCAATTTGATAATGAGGTGCTTGCTCTTATGATTCTTGCTTCATTATCGGATTTGTAGTCCTTGACCAATTCTACTTTGAATGGTGTTACAGCGAAGGAATCCGTTAAAAGTGGTGTTTTGAATGAAAAGAAGAGATGACAGCTATAAGGTAATTCCTCTTCTCAGCCAGAGGTTTTGGTTGCAACATCCAGAGGGACGAGTTAGATTAAGGGTTCGAAGAGTAGAGATAAGAGTATATATAAGAGTAGGAAAAAATCTAACAAATTTGCAAATGTTGAATGCCATTACTATCATAAGAAATGGCATATTAAAAGGTGTTGTCGAAACCTTAAGAGAGAGAATGAGAAGAACCAAGGTAAGGATGAGAAGAAAGATGATAATAGTGATGATGATAGAGTGTCTATAACCATTGAGTCATTCCTTGTCCTGTATGAAGACAATATGGTTAACTTAGCTGCTTATAAGACCAACTAGGTTATTAATAGTGATGCTTCCATTCATGCTACATCTCATCAAGATTTCTTCATACCTTACACACAATGTGATTTTGGAGTTGTGAAGATAGGGAATGACGGTTCGAAAAAGTTATTAGTATTGGATATGTTTGCTTAGAGACTTATTTTGAAATACAATTAATTTTGAGAGATATTTGGTTGAGTTTGATTTTTGTAGGTAGGCTTGATGATGAGGGATTATATAACACCTTCAAAAAGGGCTAATGGAAACTCAATTTCAGGCAAAGCTCTCTAAAAGCACTATGAATGCTTTAAAGAATGAGAGTACAATTGAGTTATGACACAAGAGACTTGGTCACATTAGCGAGAAAGGTATGATAGTGCTAGTGAAGAAGAAGAAGATAGTTGAGATATATAGTGTTCATTTTAAAAAGTGTCCTCACTGTTCAGCAAGGAAGTAATATATAGTTTCTTTAAGAGATTCCTCTTCTTTTGGAAAGAAAATTTTGCTTGATTTAGTACACTCTAATGTCTATGATCCAATAAAGACAAAATCACTTGATGGTGCTAGGTATTTTCTAAGTTTTATTGATGATCACTCTAAGAGGATTTGGGTTTACACCTTGAAGACAAAAGAACAAGTGCTTAGTATATTCAAACAATTTCAAGCCTCAGTTAAGAGAGAGAGACTGGGAGAAAGTTGAAATACATCAATACAGATAACGAAGGAGAGTATTATGGCCCCTTTGATGAGTATTACAAATAGCAGGGCATTCGGAATTAAACTACAACTCTTAAGACACTTTTATTAAATGGAGTAGTTGAGAGGATGAACAAAACAATGATGGCGAGAGTGAGATGTTTGATTTCACATGTGAAATTGCCTAATTCCTTTCGAGGTGAAGTTTTAAGTACAGTTGTACATGTGTTAAATAGTTCTCCTTGTGTTTTTTAAGAGTTGGATACTCCATAATGAGTTTGGTTAGGAAGAGATGTTTCCTATGATCATTTGCAAGTTTTTAGTTGCAAGGCATTCATACATATTTTAAACGATGAGAGGTCTAAACTTGATGTCAAGACATGACAATGTGTGTTTATTGGGTATGGTCAAGATCAACTTGGCTATAGGTTTTATGATCTAGTTCAGAAACAACCTGTGAGGAGCTGTGATGTTTTGTTTGTTGAGGATCAAATCATCCAAAATATCGATAAAGTTAAGAAGAGTGATTTTGAGTCTAATAGTGATATAGAAAAATATGATGCAGTGCCTTTAATAGTAATATCGAGATAGTTTAGGGATAATGCTCTGGATGAACAATAGGGTACAAGTGATGGATAGATTGATTATGATGGTGTTCGTGATTAGTAGTGAAGACGACATCGATATATGTTGTTGGACCCCACCCCCCACCCGTAGGTGTTTGCAGGTGATACTGCGGCGAGTGTTTGCGGGTG
>JANIPN010000006.1:6005854-6016870 GCA_027478595.1 Erythroxylum anguifugum
ACTAATCATAATAATCATTCAAGTTGAAATCATCAAAATCAAGGTATTTTAAATAGACCGGCCGGTTCTTTCTTTTATCGGTTCAACAATTTTTACTGGTCCGATCGCAAAATGAACGGATCAATCACTCACAAAAAATACGGGCTAAACCGGACCGTTTCATGCTCCGGTTTATCAGTTTTTCGGTCCAACCGACCGGTTCAATCTGGTTTTCAAAACACTGGGTAATACCAATATCATATGGAATCCAGGGTGGTCAGATGCCTTTGGTATTTTAACATTTGGATTTGAAGAAACTGACTTAACATCATCAAGTATATATATTTTTAAATATGTTGTCGGAGGCACCATTACCCCCTGTCCATGAATTACGCAACAAAATAGAATTACCTGTAAAATTAGCCAAGACCTCATTACCATAATTTGATGTACTATTGCTTATTTGTTCAAGAATATGCATCGATTTGGTGCATTGATCTGTTGTCAACCTAAGAGACCGTTGATTTTCTTGATGTCAGTTCTTACTTGATTTATATATTTGACAGTCAATTGTTGCTATGTTGCCTCTATTTTTTTGATTGCTTCTCCAGTTTGTTAAATAACCTAGCTATTATCTAAATGCACTCTTCCTTGAGATGCCCTGGTTTATTGCAATCCCAGCATCCTTTGTTTGTTTGATTTTTTGAAGGTTGCCTGCTAGTTGTGCGGGTATTTTCCGACCCTCTGTGCTCAGCTCTTGCCGTAAAAGTTGCCCCTTCTAAACTAGGTGATGGTTGGTCGGGACAAGATTTTCTGTCTAGTTTTATGGTGTCTTATTATGTCTTATGAATCTTAGCCATTTATTTATACAGGTCTCACGTTTATTAATGCGGGACCTACACGGAGCACGCATAAATGAATGACTGAGATTTATGGGACAGAATAAGACACCATAAAACTGGACAGAAGATCTGGACTCGTGATGGTCATTCATTTCTTTACACAGGGAATGTTCTTCTTGCAAGGCCAATGATTTAGGTTTAGAGAAACCTCAAATATTAATTTTTAGGGAGAAAAACAGTTCAACTTATATAGATATACAATGACTAAATTAATGAGTGCCCAAATAGAAGATTAAAAACATCATTGAAAATACTTCAAGAACTATACTATGATAAATATATATATATATATAAACAATTATTATAAAATATCTGTAGAACATTTGGGGGATATCGCAGTAACGATCGAATCATCTGCAATATAGAACAAATTAAAAGAGTCGGATGAAATTGCTCAAGTTCAAGAATAGATTATTGACGGGGCACACAATTGCTGAAACTTCATGATAACGAACATGATATGACGTATTTATTTGCCTCGTGATGATTAAAACAGAACGTAGGAGCACCATAAGATTGCTAACCTGACACTCGGAGCACTTTCAGCTGAACAAATATCTGTTGTGGGCCTTGTGGCCAAGGGATTGAACTGGCCCCTGCAATAATTTGCCAGTCACCACCTCTTTTAACTTCTCTGAAATATCATCATAAACTAGTGTCAGTGCCACTGACTAAATAAGTACTATACTTAACAAGGCCACCAAGTTGTTGCTGTTGAAGTTTTAAAAAAAATGTGGAAGATAAGATAAGATAAAAGAATACATAATATTGGAGTTTATTATATCATCTGAATAATGAACTTGGTTGTCTTATATATGTAGAATATAAAAAACTCAACAATTGTTATATAGAGATTTCAATAAATATAGCTTATAAGATAAAATTAAAAACAAATTAAAGATCTATTTAAAAAAAATTGATCGCCCTATAATTTTGAATTAATTTTCAATATTTCCTCTTAATTCAAAATTGTAAAAAAAAATCACAGGCATAGAATACATCTCTCCACAATTCTTTTGTTTTGAAGTACTTCTCTCCAATCTTCTCAATAAAACTCTTCTCTCTATTCTTTAATATGAGTACTTTTCTCGTCATTTATCTCCATAGAGTACTTCTCTCTATGATACATATTGGTGCACTTCTCACCAACTAGAAGAAGTTGTCTTTTTCAGTAACTTATATTGTATTTGCTTGTTCTTCGTTGTTAAACTTGCAATTCTTTTTCAAATGTCCAAATCCTTTACACCTATAAAACATCGAGACTTCCCTTTATGCCAGCAATCTTTCTCTTCATGATCAGTATAAGAAAAATAGATTTTTACGACGAAAATTACCGGTGGAAAGAAACATCGAAGAAACGACCGTTGGTAAATTTAGTGACGAAAGTTTGTGAAACCGTTGATAACATTAGCGACGAAATTTTGGATTTCCATCGATAACTTAAACCAAATTTACCGACAGATTTACAGTATTTCGTCGCCACTTTGCGGACAGAATTTCAATATTCCGTATGTGAATTTGTCGACGGTAAAGCGTATGTCTATCGCTAAAGTTACCGACAGACATTTACTAATCCGTCGCAAAATTTATCGACGAAAACATGAACCGTTGCTAAATTTTTTCCGTCGGTAACTTACGGACGAATTTATTTATTCCATCGCTAATTAGCAATGGAATAATATATTCTGTAAGTACGTTACCGATGGAAGGTATCGTTCCGTAGCTAATTAGTGATAAATTATTGTTTTTAGTGGGAAAATTTAGCTTTGATAAATTTCTGCTATCATTTCTCACCTACCTGAGTTTTTTGTTCATAATCTTATGATTTTTTTGTATATTTAATTTGTGTAAATAATATAACATTGATTGATAAGTATAAAGTAAACATTATCTTGATTGTTAATACAATAAAAAATTAAAACGTGCATGAATAAGTATCTTGAAAATAACTGTAAATTAAGAATTTATATAAAAACTTAAGAGTAGCTAAACATCAAATACATTCACTTATTCATCTAAGTTATCCAAGTGATGAAGCTGGATGCTCTGACTGTCGTAATAAAGTATTGTCCCTCCACTTCAATTGATCCATCTTATTACGAAGTTGAGCTATGTACTCCATCAACTGTTGCAACTAAATTGCTAGCCTCTCCATTGTGCTCTCAAGCTGGAGGACTCTCTCATTTGATGCGGACCGCCTACTAGATCCTGCTATAATGGATGTGGAGGATTAAAAATAACATGTGTTCGCAAATGAACCTAGGCCAAATATCCTTCCACGGTGGTCCTTACTACCCACTGCATCAAAATACGCCTGACTCTCATCAATAGTCTCAGAGTTCTGAGACTGTCGTTCAATGCTTTCTTGTACTTCTACCATTATAATTGTTTATATTAATAAGTGATACTTTTTAAGAATTAATAGTAAAGTATAGATTTTACATACATGAACTTGTCTGCATCGGGTGTTGACGAATGTCACACCATTATGTTTCTTTGTGTGAGTGTGCAAAAAGAGCTAGCGTGGTGTAGGCTTCCTACCCATAGACTTTTCCTGGATCAGAATAAATTGTTATAAGTAAATTATAGTTTTATAAAAATTTTGGCAGAATTTTTTCTATTTTTATGATATTTTCTCCTGTTAAACAAAAAAATTTAACTCAACAATACAGATATTAATGACACTAGACATTTATAACATTATTATTCTCCATAATGCACATATATTTTCATTTTAAATTTCATACATCAAATTACATTGAAATAAAATTTCATACATTGAAGTGCAAAAATCAAAATATAAGGGCAAAGTTTTGATACTTACAAGTTGAAGTGCATTCTCCTGATGGGTCAAAGATCCTCCAGTGTGTACAGGTAAGCTCTCTCCATTTGGTCCTGCACGTCTGTTGGCAGAATTGCGCTCTGAAATAGATATTACCTCTGGTGATGCTCAATACTGCTTCCAACAACTTCATATTTCTTCAGATATATATGGTGGTGTACTCCATTCTTATGTATCGAAGCAAGAAATTCTTTATAATGTGTACGAGCTCGCCTCTCCCATACATTATAAATAACAACACCAAATTTTGGATCCCAAAAAAGTTCTTTCTAAAAAAAGAAAAACATACAATAAGTACTTACAAATGAAATAGTTATCTAATTAATGTATACAATTAGATAAAATAAAAAATTTAAAGAATATATTTTGAATACCTCAAACTCGTGATAATAAAAATCCTCTGTCGGCTAAAAGATATTCTTCCATATATAACCCTCAAGATCTATCCTCTCCTTGAACTTAGATGAGATATTTCTTAAGCACGTTTTAGAGGGAACAAACCTAATATATAAACCTATGATGTTATCATGTATTACAAAATTTTTAGAAATTTACTTACAAATTGTTGACAATTGTGATGTCTGTTCTTCCATCAATTCCCTTAGCCGCAGGCTGGAGGTTGCCTCCTTCATCTGCAACGTTTACCCTTAATATCTCTGTCGGTATATGGGTAGTGGATGGTGTAGTAGAGTTGTTGGATGATATAGAAGCATGTATAGAAGGTGATGCCTCATTTGGAGGTACAGTAGCATCTGCAGAATGTGATGCTTCACCTAGAAATGCACTAGCTTCTCCAAATCGTTGTAACATAAACCTTCGTCGTATCATATCCTATGTTCTCTTTGATAGCATATTTTTAACTTGAAATTCAAATTTTATTGAATTTTTCAATAATATAACATTATAAATCAATATATAATAATATATTGTTGATGCAATAATAGATTTATTCATATAATATTCTATTACAAACATAAATTAATTGTTTTCAGTACTTAATTGTAAATCAAAATCATCATTTTCTTTTTCTGAAGAATTAGAATCAAAATCAGTCTCCTCTTCAGATCTCTCGCCCTCTTTAACCTCTCCATATGAAATTTCAACATATTCATTATTTGGATTGTTCAAAGGTTCATTCTCGTCATATGTTACACATGCATTTATTTCATAAACATCTTCTTGAAACGTTTCACTTTCAATTCTCTTATTTTCTCCTTTTCCATATAATTCAAAAACACCTCTAGTTTTACTTTGCATACGGCCAACCAATCTGATTTATCTCGTCGTAAGTTGTGAAAAGGGACATAATACACCTAGATCACTTACATCACCAACTCAAAATGTTAAAATTGTCTTAATCTTCTTCGTTGGTTAATTTCAATTAGATTGTATCGACCTTGCACTTTTGTTCCAATATTAGGAGTTGGATTCAACCATTCATACTTAAATATCACACCCCATTTTATTAGCAATGTAGGGTACTCAATTTCAAGTATCTCAATAATTTTACCATAGTAATCCATAAATTATCCCTATATGAAAACCCCACTATTTAGTGTTGTCATGCTATGACCGTGATATTCTATATGAAATTTGTATCCATTAACAAAATACACCAGATACAATTTAATAGTTCGCAAAGCTCCTTTAGCAAGATCATATATGAACTTGTTCTCTATTGGATTTTCTAAGGCCTACACAAAAAAACAATTTATCATATTAAATAGTATAATGTCATCTAATCACTTTGATATGATAATTCAACCATTTCAATTATTATAAGTCAAACTTACATATTTCTCAAACTATCGAGGAAAGCGTCTTTCAACTTCTTTATTGATATCATCCAGTGTTGTTTCGAGCATTAGCTCGCGTAACCATTACTCGTATAATCTAAAAGCATTATTATGTACTTTATTTATGAACAACAGTAACTTTGGAAACTTAAATAATCTATTTCAAAATCAACTTAAACTTACTGCACGAAAGGTTGAACTTCTTGACAATTCAATAAAATGTAACAATGGGCAACCTCTATTTTTTCTTTTGTTAACATTCTTCTTGTTAAACGTCTATATTTTCGTCCTGGATACGTGTCCTCCGTCATTATTACGAGAAACTTTTCTTTCTTTTGTGTATACATACAGCTCAAAATAATGTGAACAAAATATACTTGCTTTTGCCACTAAATAAGCATTACATATCAAACCTTCAACTCTAGCCTTATTTTTGACGTTTTTCTTTAAGTAAAGCAAATACCTACGTTACAAATAGGGTTATTAAAATTATGTTATTAAACATGTTATAACTTTTATTTAAATATTAACTATAATTACCTCTCAAATGAATACATCCATCGATATTGAACCGGACCAGCAAGTTTAGCCTCGTGTGTTAAATGTATGGTAGATGCTCCATACAGTCAAAGAATCTTAGAGGAAAAATCCTTTCCAATTTGCACAAGATAACTAGAATTTCCTTTTCAAGTTTTTCCATTTCAATCAACTTTATTTTAGATGATTTAAAGCTTTTAAGAAACAAACTTAATTTTTTTTAGCTTCCCAAACCTTATTCAGTAGCAACTACCACAATGCAATTGGAATTAGCCTTTGCACAAACACATGACAATCATGACTTTTTATTCCAAATAATTTATACTTTTTCATGTCCACACACCTTGTCAAGTTTGAAATATAACCATCGGGAAACTTTAGACTTTTCAATCATTTACACAAAATTTCCTTTTGTTTTTAGTCCAAAGTGTAACATGCTTTCAGATATTTACTAATGCGAAGATCTTTGTCTAACTCATTCCTTCTACAAAAAAAAATTCAAATTGGCTTATGATTTTGCATTATCCTTTGTCTTCCCTTCAATGTTCACTATGGTATTGAACAAATTATCAAATATTTTTTTCAATATGCATCACATTTAGATTATGACGTATCAAATTAGTTTTCCATTATTACAAATCCCAAAAGATGTTATGTTTTCTCCAACCAAAGTTTTTACTAATGCTTGCACTAACTTCATCAACTTCAATTTCTGTAACTTTCAACAATCCTAATTCATCAATCTCCTGCAATATCTCTTCACCAACTTTGTGAGGGGGAGGAGGTATATCTATACCATCCTAATTTTAATGAACTTTTATTTATTGCATCTAAATGGACGATTTGGAGGAAGAAATTTCCTGTGATTGTCTAACCAAGATGTTTTGGTCCTGTTTAGAAGATAAAATGCATCAGAATTATTGCCACAATAAGGACAAGCCAATTTCCCTGCTATACTCTATCTAGACAACATAGCATAAGTCGAAAAATCACTAATAGTCCACATCAAAGCTACTCTCAACACAAAATTTTGTTTAAGAGACACATCATATGTCTCCACACCATATTCCAAAGATGATGCAATTCAAATACCAACGGTTGTAATAATACATCAATTTTATGTTTTAGATTTGTAGGCCCTAGCATAGTCACTGTCAAGAATGGGTGTTATTGAAATCCATGCGTTGACAATCCCAACCTAACATTTCGACTTTCAGCTTCAAACTCAGAATGGGTGTTATTGAAATGTTTCCGTGCGAGTTCATCCGATGGGTGGCTCATTATTTCATCTTCCTATTCATGTTCATTATGTCATCTTATGTGTGATGCAATAACATCAGGTATATATAGTCTTTGAAGTCTCGGAGTTAACGGGAAACAATAAATTCGCTTCCAAGGTACTAATTTATGTTTCATAGTACGCTTTCTAGGTTTTAACCTAGATTGACCACAAAATTTACACTCTTGTATTTCTACATCATCTCCTAAAATCAATTTTTTAAACTAGCAAACCACGACCCCTAATAAGGTTCTTCATATTGTAAAAATTATCGAGCATTATATGATCATGAGGCAATGATTCATTATACTAAGCAAGAACATTATCAAAACTTCAATCAAAAATATGTCCTTCAAAATTTATGTTCAATATTCGAGCAATTAAAGAAAATTAAGTCATGGTCTCACAATTTAGCCATAATTCATGGTCAACTGATTATCGTAGGTTAAAAAACTGTTTTGCATATAGGTTTGGTTCTTTAAGATTTTCTATATTTTCCTGAAAGGTATAACCGACTGCATCATAAACTATTTAGATGTAAGGATTTTCAATTGCACCCACATTATTTATTCTAAATCTTGTCCCCCTTCAAACTTATCCACATTTCTTGACGAGTTTACATCATTACCCCTTGAGGTGCTACAATTCAATGACTCCCGATGTTGTGTCCACTCAAAATAATTTGGAACAAATCATTTTCTTAACAAATGGAGATTCACTTCATCAATAGGAAGAAAATGAATATGTTTGCACTTTTTACATGGACATCTGATATTTGAGCCATCCATATATGCAGGTTGAGAACATGTATAGTGAATAAAAGCTTCAACTCCCTCAATAAACTCAGGATTAATGAAACCATCGGGTGTTAACTGTCTATACATACAAGATCTATCAACATTACTCATTTTTACAAAACTATTATTTAAAATAGTGATTTCATAGTTAGTATCCTTCATTTCTCCTAAGTTTACAAAACAATTAATCTTTACTTTACAAAACATCCCCGAAGTTTTTACTGGTCTCTGACCATTTTCCCTCCAAATTGAAACCAACCTATCCCACCATATGAGTTCACAATTAGAAAACTCAAACACAACCAATTCCACATTAGTGATTGGATAATCACCACATTAATCCAAAGTTTGATTTTAAATAAGCACTATAGTACGTGACATTTTTTACACATGTGAATCAAGAAAGCAAGTTCTCGCTGTGACTCCTAGGCTTGCGGAATTTTTCACCTATAAGCCTCATGGGAGTTGCATCACAAGTTTCTAGGTTATATACCGTCCTCCGGGTTTATTATACAAAGAATTGTCATGTCAATTAAACCTATGAATTTCTTATGTTAATACTAACTTTGAATTAATTACAATGAAGTTCAAGTATTTATGTTTGAATTAATTACCTACAATTGATTTTAATACTATGGTACATCACATTGTTTACACCTGTGAATCAAGAAAGTAAGTTATCCTTGTGACTCCTAGGCTCGTGGAATTTTTCATTGATAAGCCTCATGGAACTACATCACGGGTTTCCAGCCTATATACCATCTTACGGGTTTATTATGCAAAGAATTGTCATGTTTATTAAACCTATGAATTTCTTATGTTAATACTAAGCTTGAATTAATCACATTGAAGTTCAAGTATTTTTGTTTGAATTAATCACCTACAATTGATTTTAATACTATGGTACGTGGCATTATTTACACCTGTGAATCAAAAAAGCAAGTTCTCGCTGTGACTACTAAGCTCGTGAAATTTTTACCAATAAGATTCATGGGAGCGGCATCACGAGTTTCTAGCCTATAGACAGTCCTACAGGTTTATAATGCATTAGATCATCCATAAGATCTCAAACTCATTCCACATACAATAAATACTTATGTAATCATACATCTACTCATCAATGATTCAAACAAAACTCAAACATAAATACTTAGACTATTAAAGAAGAAAGTAAAAACTCATCAATGATTATAAGTGTATTCTAAACGACAACACAAAATCAAGACCTCATTTGCATTCACACAAAACACAAACATAAATACTCGTACTATTAAAGCAACACATATGGTAGACATTAGTTGGACGGCTTACCTGGATGGACGAACAACCACAGACTACAAAAAAGAAGAATGAGCAACGCTCTTTAACACAAAATAGGGCCTACGAAAAAGAATATTTCGTATTTAATATAATACACTTGGTCAATAGTTTTGTATGTATATATGTTGCATCCAATGCCAAATTTTACTATAAGCATTGATAAGTCAATTTAATTACACATATTTTGGGCGTAATTAATTTTAAGGTGTTGAAATTATTATCTAAAATTAATGAAATTGTTCTATAATTGTTTACATATGGTTTTCAACACTCTAGGGACGAAAAAGGACCAAAAAGACGCAAAAGAAGGACAGAAGTTCGAAAATTTTAGTCTGACCGAAATTCAGAGATTAGGCGTGGGCACGTCTAAGGACAGAATCCCAAATCCGCATATTTCCAGAATTTATTTCCAAGTGGAACACAATCGTAAAGATTTTCTGAAGTCCTTTTCAAGAAGACTTCCACATAAATTAGAAGACTACCTAATCAGTCAAAGTCAAGTGAAGATAGGGGAGAGATTCAATTGGAGAAGGAAACTAATGGAGGCTGCCACATCTTATATAATGGGTTTAGGGTTAGAGAGAAAGGGCGGTATTCTCTCTTCTAGGATTAGGAAGCCATAGTAGATGAGGTTAGATCATTGCATATTATTCTCCTCTTTACTAGATTGCCGCAACCCACTGTTTTTATCCCTTGGTTCACGTATCTGCATTCACCAACAGTAGCATCGTATTTTTCTTCTCTTCCTAAGGCTGTCATATCTTGATTCCTCTTGACTTATTCAACCAATCATCGTATGCTTCTTTTCCAGCAAGTTGCCGCATGCTGGATTTCCTTGGTTTCTTGATTTTCCTTATTCCATCAAATTGCCGCAACTTCTCTCCTTGCTTTTCCAGTTGTTGACTTCAAGAAGCATTAAATAAATCAATACATTCTCTATTTCTCCAGCAATTGCCGCACTTGGGTTTCCTCTTAGTCCACGTTGTTTTGATTTCCTTCTTGTTTTTCCAATAGATCATCGTCCTCTTTCTTTATTCCTTGGCTGTCGAACTCTAGCCATCTTTGGTCCACGTTACTTTAACAACGTCAACGCATACTCACCATCCTAGGCTGCTGCATTTAGTTTAATTATCTTTGATAGTTTAATTAGTTTACAATTTCCAAGTAGTTTAATCATAGGCTTTTAGGCTAATTTAATTTCTGTTTTTATTGTCTTAAAGATTTTGCATAATACACTTGTTATTTTCATTCCTTTTATTAAAAGATTGGTTATGGATATTATTTTTATTATTATTTCTTTTGATTTCAATTCAAGCATGAGCAATTAATTTTCTTATCTTGGTTGAGGGATCCATGTTTCATGTTATTATGGTGAGATATTCTTAATTTTTTCATGATTGTTAATAAACATTGGATAATTTCATATTTATCTTTTTAATTGGATTTGTTAGTTTCTAGGAGCGCTACTAGAGATTAATTAATTCAACCGCTAGGTTAACAAAATCTGACGTTCAATTTTGGTAACCATAAGTAGCAATTAGGATTAACTCCTCTACGTTAGAGT
>JANIPN010000006.1:6018989-6043419 GCA_027478595.1 Erythroxylum anguifugum
TAGTAATAATAATAATGAAGATGATGATGATGAGTTTAATAATATAATTAAGAATAAAAATTGCTTATGTGGGGGAGGAGTATAAATAGTAACCACTAGATTGGATTGAACACTTGATACCCACCCCCTTTGGAGGGTTTAGTAGATTCCCAAATTTAATGGAATAAATCTATTCCCTTGTAATTGAAATTTAAAAACCTCAAAGCAAACACTATTTTTTGTAATTATTTCATTCATTCATTCCCAAACCCTCAAACCAAACGCCCCCTTATATTAGTCAGTTTTGGAACTCTCCAAAAAGTTTATATCATTTTAAGCAAGTTTATCACTTAACTCTAATTAATATCTTGTTAATAACATATTTATTAACTTGCTAAATGATGATAATTTATTAATTTTTCTTTACGTACACTCAAAGATTTATCTATGATATATTTAAAATATATTACTTAAAATTTAAATTTTTTATGGTGTTGATTCCAACAACAAAAAAAGAAACGAGAAATTAAGAACATAGGTGAAGTGCATGCAAGATCTATTTATCTCGCTACATGTCAAAACCAGGATATGATTATAACTATAGAATTGTTATAAACTATTACAATGCCAAGATGAATGCTAAAGATAGAACAAATGGGAGTAGAGTAGAAATTAGGTCTCATATATATTAAAATGAGAAAAAAAAAACAATGGTTTGCTAAAAATGATTCAATTTCATTGTCAGGAGAACAAGAATCTGGCTTAGGGAGGGGCAAAGACATCTTGGTTTAATGTTCTCATGATCAGGGCTCATTGTAAAGAGCTATCCGCTACATTCTTTCCAATATCTAGCGGGAAGTCCATGCATTGGCACTGGGAATGGTCTATATTGAACCCCACTTTCAGATCCTACCACTTCCCATCTGCAACCATAATGGTAACAAAGTTGATAGAATCAGAGATTTATTAACCGAAACAGAAATTTCTTCTTTGTATGAATTTTAACAGTACCTGAACTTGGTCACCAAATGGTGGATCATAACAAGCATCTGCAGCTTGGCAAGTTCATTACCTGGACAGGCATGGACTCCACTGCCAAATGGCATAAACGTATTGGGTTTTGGAGCAACCTACAGGATTGAAAAGGAGCAAGCTTGACTTTTGCAGACTACAAATCGCGGGAATTATATATCATCATTACCACTACGTATCTAACACGTACAGAAGATGCTTTAGAGCCAACTTGTTGACTCTTACCTCAAATCTGGAGGGATCAAATCTTTGAGGATCACTAAAATATTCTGGACTGTGATGAATGTTCATGAACAAAGGCATTACCTTCCATCCTTTTGGAATCAAGTAATCTGTCACATACTTCTGTCAGTCATATTCTCAAAATACTAATAATTTGTATGTACGACTTCCAACATTGTGTTCCATTTCAAAATGATGTAATTCAACTCTAATTAAAAAGTGAACACGTTAAGTTAATTCTCTTAATTACCGTTGTACTCCACATCAGCCACTGCTTCCCTGAACGTGAAAGATATGATGCTTGCCATTCTCAAACTCTCCATCACAACCTGACAGTCCATAGTATTTCATTTGTCGGCAATTCGTGCAATAACATCGCAACAGGTAAAAGAAAATACACTTAACTCTTAAACCACTAGTCTTTGGACCAATTCCAGCTACTAAATTGCATACCTTGAGAGTAAATGGCATGTTTCTAGTCTGGCTCCAAGTTACTGGCTGACTACCCTCAGCATTCAGTTCGTAAATCACCTTCTGTTCAGCCTGATCAAAAGTGTCAAATTAACACTTAATGATAACAATAAATGCAACCGATTTGAGGACAAGGACAGTACTGTGGAAAAAAAAAGATTAGTATTAATATTCTAGACACTGGTTAGTTTTAGATATCTTAACCTTGACAGCCTTTAACAGTTTCCGGTTGTCGTGGAGATACTTAACAATCCATGTCATGGCACTTGCTGTGGTGTCCTGAGCAGCGAAAAGCACTCCTATAATGTTGTCGGCGATTTGTTCATCTGTCAAGACTTCTCCTTTCTCATTTTTTGAGTTTAGTAGACAACCCAACAGATCCTTTTCAAGTAGTTTCTTCTCTTTCCGGTCACAAATGATATTGCTAAGTATATTCCTAAGACTCTTTCTTGCCTGAAGGCTCATAAGAGGAAACGTTATGTATGGAACATTTATGTGCCCGGTAATCCATTCAATACAATTCAATAATTAATTATCGTGCTCACCATTAGTGCTCTTCTGTAAGGTGTTCCTGGTAGTCTGGTTGGAAAGGAATTGTATCCTTTATCGACGATGATGTAGTTTCTTTTCAACTCTTCTTTGTAATGAGCTTCCAAATGACCGAAGATTGCCAAAACACCCACTTCAAATGAAAACTGAAATCAGAAAGGTGAAGCAACGAATTATTGAGGCTATCGGTGGATTGTGGTATAACTTTTTGTAAGAAGAACATAGTATAAACAGAACTGCTTAATTTGGCTGATTCTTCTTTTCCCCCCCTTTAAAAAGAGGAATACAAATCAGAAAGCTGTAGGGGCCTTGACAGAAGAAAAGTGGAAAAGTAGTATTAAAATATTGATCAATCATTTTCTATTCGGGGATCGACGACATTGAATTAAACAAATAATCAACCTTTTTCAGTTCTTGAAAGGTGTTCACAACACTCTCATTTTGCCACGAGTTTAAGGTGGAGGCAGCCATGGAGGAAATATCAGCAGCAAGGTTTCGAATAGCATCAAGAGAGAACGAACCCTGTACGAGCTTCCTTAGACGTAAATGGTATTCTCCTTGGTGATAAAATAAAGCTGAAGGGCCAATCAGTTGTTCCTTGCTCTTTGGATAAGTTGGCTTAAACAAATGAGCTTGTGTAACCAACACAAAACGAGCTGCTTCAGGGCTACCAAGCATAACGCAAGGGCAACCCAAAATATGGGTCTTGAAGATTTCTCCATACCTACACCACCATGAACAAGACATTCAATTCCAAGCACAGAAAAGGCAAAGCCATTTGTAGAAAGGAAAGAAAAAAAAAAGGTGATTTGAAATTAAATATAAAACCTCTTCTGTTTGGAGGCAAAGAAAATATTTGGATCCTGAGAGTAGAGTTGAAGAGTCTCTCCAATATAAGGCCAACCCAACGAACCAGGAGGAAGTTTAATTCCTTTATACAATCCTTTGCTGTTTCTTCTTTTGAACATATATGACAGGAAACTGAAGAAGAAGACCAGAACGTATACAATAATGTAAGTCATCTCTGTCCCTATCGCCTTTCCCTGCCTCTCACTCCTTACGACAAGTAAAGTCGCTGTAGTGAAATGCAGGGATTTAGCTTTGCTCGGTCTTGTGATCAGAAGATAGGGATGGCCTTTATTTATATAGGATTCTGAAGAATAATGACAGGAAAGACCATATAGTTAGTAAAAATAATTGAACTACAATATTACGGGCTTCGACCATTTGTAGTTATGTTAATTATATACTTACTTCTTAATTTCTCAAATGTACTTATATTTATACCGCTTCCTAGTTATCACATGTATTCTACTGAAGAACAAAGTATTCTTATTATTAAGGACTGGCCTTAACATTTGAACAAGTGTGCTCTACAGAAGAAGCAAAAAGCATAACTTTCAGTTCCCCCTTCTGGTCAACCTGTGGGCTTGCATTTCGACCACAAATCCATTCATGGCATCTTTTTGTAGTTTGGAAGGTATTGAAAAAGAAAAATTGCTTTCCTTTTGTCATGATAGATAGTTATTTATAGCCTACATGCACCCCATAAATATTGAATGCATAAGGTGATGTGTTGTGCTTCAATAGTTTATTATTTGTCTTAACTCTCTTCTACCCTTTTACATTATGGCGTAAATACTTAAAATTTTGAAAGTGTTGACAAACAACAAGAAATGTGAGAAGTAATTAACTATGTTCTCTAAGACATGGTGAACATAAATATATATAACAGTAAAATTACATTAACTTTAAATTTCAATTAAGATAAGAGAAATTCAAATACCTTAAAAGAAAATTTTTTAATTTATTACTCTAAATTTGTTAATTTAAAACAAAAGATAAATTTGATTTCCTATTTTATTATCGTAAGTACATATTATTATGGAAGGTTAACTCAAAATTAAAAGATAATTGTCGAAAATTATTTTTAGAAATTAATTTTAACAACTTCAAATTGCAATTCTTAAATCGACCTTATCAATTAATTTGTATTAAAACTATTAAACAAGAATTAGTTTCAAATTGATTAGAACATGATTCAACTAATAGCGGCATTTCTCTTTTGCCTCTTGTGAAGGCTGTAAAATGCAGTATAGAACAATTATTTTTACTAACTATAATCATAATAAGCAACATATATTTTCTAATACATCATTTGTATATACACTAACTGTGAGAAACCTAAACCAAAATGGTCAGATTGGATAATCTCCAACAGTCGGTGACAGCCCCAAAATAACATTGGACTTTCTAGGAACTGATCGAAGACAAAAACCTCCGATGATCGACATTTTTGCTTGGTAGTTGCGGGCAGGTGATCGAATGCCACCGTCCAAAATGTACATGCGTGAACGAGAAATAACTAGATTTTCCTCTCAAAGTCTTTATCAATGGAAGTTAGAAGAAAACAAAAGGGATCACAGTGCTTAAAACTGCCTTAGTGTGGAAAATCAGCATGTGCTTCTTTCTTATGTTGCAATTTTCTACTAAACTGGGGACGTAGTACAGACTTACCGTCAAGACAAGCAAATCATGTACAACAGTTGTTACAGAAGTAGAGCACGTGGTTAATACCTACCCTTTAGCTCTCTCTTATCCACAAGCACGTGAATATCTTGAATTTACTACACAGTAATTAGATTCACACAAACAAAATTAAATAATTAATGTCTTTAATGACCGAGCTTAATGAAAAGGGAGTAGCGGCTGGAGTGGAATCCAGCTCAGTGTCGGAAGATTCTTAAGATCTCCGACCTTCCACCTCAGATTTCCACGTCTTTTCTTTCAACCTTATTGTCCCATATATTTATGTGGTCCCAGTCCCACTCTTATCATATTATACGGATTAATAAGTTTTGCCGACGTGGACATCTCTCGAGTACCGGGCCGACTCTTTCTATGCAACCGTTCCCATCCCACATAATCAGCCTCATCATTTTTTTTTATTTTTTTTATTACATTAGGTATCCTGGTTTCGTCGGACTAATCATAAGCCCCTACGACCCCACCCCAAGAGCCTAGAGGATGTAAATCTAGAGCTCCAAGATCCCTCAGGTTCCTACGTAGCCTGTACACTTCTGCGCACAAGGAGTCTTCACATACTTGATTGTTCAGCTGATGATTGATCACTGGCTCCCCCTTGCTCAGCATCAGGTTCCCATCAGCCTCCAAGTTCTCGAGTAGCTCCAACTCCCACACTGCCGCTGGAAGCGAGACGTCCGTAATTGATACGATCAGAGAGCTATGCCCAGGGGCTAGAGGGTCATCAATAAAAAATGTCTATTTCTCCTCTTTGTGGTGACTCGAACTCAAGACCTCCCCTAAGGCAGAGTCTTAAGAGAGAGATCTGGACCACTTGGTCCACCTCTCGTTATCTAATCAGCCTCATCATTGTTCTCAGTCCAAGTCGCTATTATGACAGCTGGATTTTTTACAGGTGTTAAAATACTTATGGTTCATTTCCAGAACAATCAGATACATTATGCCCCACACTGCTTCTTCCCATGCTTTTTCTGCCAATTTCATTGGTTACACGTGTATGAGAATTCTTATCTAAGCTTTTTTTTTGAATTTTTTTTTACCTAAAAGTTGTTCCCTCCAACATGATTTTAAGAAAATAAAAAATAAAGTGACTTTGAATTTTTACTTTATTTTTTTTGTCAAGAAGGAAACTATTGTGTCAGTTAAAATATATATATAATGAACTGATTCAATACGTAAGATTCATCGTTTTACGGAAGGTAATTTTTTCTTTGTATTTATAAAAAGATAAAGTAATTTTATTAATTACTTCAGGGTTGATATTTATAATTATATAAGTATGTATGCTAAATCAAATGTGTCGGGCTAAATTGCCAAATCTCGGTGATATTGTTAGTGAGCTAACGAGAAGGCAAGAAAAGATAACGGTGTAAGGGGAATCTCCCATCTTTTTGGAGGCGTTCCAATACTTGTGGAGGGCCATTTCCAATTAAGAAGCGCACCATTCACAAAGTTTGCCTTAAGCAAAGCAAATGCGATTCCCTTGATGTTCGTACATATGGTATTGTCAATTTCGAAATTGCATTGTGAAAAAGGAATTCATCACCCGAAGCAAGAAAAGATAAATAATACATCCCGTTTAGTGCCCACTTGACGTTCTTCTCACGTTTAAGGCTACAATGTCTTAATCAAGATTCAAGACAACCAATCTGGTCCAGGTTAATAATTAATTGAGATCACTACATGATAGAATTTACATATGGATATATTGTGTCGGTAAGTTAGGTAATTTCAAGTGAAACAAAAAAGATCTTTTGTAGATAGTGATTGCAGTTAGAAGAGCAATGCTAGAAATATTACACGTTAACTTTTATCCTAATAATAGGAACTGATGAACCAATAATTCATATTAGATCCATCTAGAGTCTAATGGGAACACAGCTATCCCAACTAACCTAAGCTAAATCTACTAATGACTATTTGTCTATTAATTGCTAGGGTCCATAATAGCTGCACCCACTTAGTCAAATTGGATTTTCTAATTTCAAATATAAATTTAGTTTTAAATTTAATATTATTTTCTATTTCAATTCTTCAGGTATTAAATCTCATAATTCAATTATTGAATTTTAATAATCACGCTCTATAAAGATTTATGCTATAGTTCTTAATAAAAATCCTACATGTCATCAACCTAATTTAAAAAGGACATATATAGAATAAAAACGATACTTATGGTTAGCTTAAATGCCATGCAATATTTTTGCAAAAGACATTAGTGAAAGTCTTACTATAAGGTAAAAAAAAAAGAGTCTAACATACCTAGCATACAAGACTCTCCGTTTTGCAGGAATTTGAGGAGGGTCATAATTTACATAACCTTTCCTTTGTATTTTTATAAAGAAATTGTTTCTTTGATTTAAACATATGATATTATGGTCACAAATGAACAATTTATAAAGTTATTCCAAAGCTCACACTCGAATGTCTTAATATAAAGTAACTGTTAAAATTTAAGGATTAAATAAGATTGGGAAGAAAGAAAAAACTTGCGGAGCGTGTAAATTGAAATTTTGAGGTGTCATAACTATTCGGACTAGTTGTTTGGATGATTGACTCTTACCACTTATAAGCCCTTTAACATTTTCATGTCTAGGTAATATGAGACATTCTAACACTCCTCTTCAAGTGCAACTGGGGCTGGACATCTAGTTGTCACTTGAAATATACGCAGTGGTAACTGGACCAAGCCGCGCTGGGACTGGATATCCAGATGGACAACCGAGAAATTAATAATCCGGACCAAACCTGCTCTGATACCATGTTAAATTTTTAATATGGGTAGAGTGTAGAGTCTATTAACAAGAATTGGGCTTGGGTCAACTATTGCTCAAATAACTAGAACTAGTTATTTGGATGATTGACCCTTACCACTTATAAACCCTTTAACATTTTCATATTTAGACAATATAAAACACTCTAACACACATTTTGAACTTTTATGACTTAAGTTAGCATATACTTGGTCCACATATACGAATTTGTACAAGCTAAGCCTCCGAAGCTTGTACCTGTACGTGTTAAGCCTTTACATGTTAAACTTGCGTATGTTAACCAACAGGTATATATTGAAGTAACAGGTATTGAACTTACATACAGTGACGTAGCTACATGGGGGCATTGGGTTTCTCAAAGTTTTTTTAAAAACTTATTTTTAATATATATATATATAAAAGGACAGAGTTATTTAAGGGTCAGTGGGATATTGGCCCCCCCCCCCAAGATTTTAAAAAATAAATATTTGGGCCCTCCTATATTAAATTTTTAACTCCGTCACTGCTTACATATATTGTGCATGTGTTGAGATAGGTCGACGTCTATGTATGTTAAGCATACATGTGCTGAGTTATAATTCAACTTATCACTTTTGGAGATTAAATCTTCTTTCCTTTCAAATGGTATATTTACTTTAAAATCTATTAAAGAAAACACTAAATATTATATTATTGATTATTAAAATACTTTTATTAATTGTTTATTATTATTATTGATTAATAAAATACTCGAAATGATAAGTTTAATAAGAGTACATATTTATACGAGTTAAGTCATCTCACAATAAACGTTAATTTGGGGAAAATCTGGCGTGGACTTGATCGTTCACGAACGTGGCATGCGCCCTTCAATTGAGTGCTGGTCTCTGTCAGCATCATTCATCGTGCCTTCGATTTGCCACTGATACGGAAATAGCAATCTTCTTACAAAGCCCCTTGCGATCCTTTTACGAGCTGTGTGCACTTTGAGGTTATAATTGCCGTCAACTTGTACAATCATGCATGCGAGGATTGTAGAACGTACGTGCAATTAAGAACAACATATACTCCATACGTGTCAATTTTTGATTTTGTTTCGAGACATATGTGATTGTAATATATTGGATTTATGCCTTCTTTGCCTGACAGGAGAATCTATTGGGAATACTTGAGTCAGCAATCGTAAGGCAAGTGTCATCTTCTCACATAATGCTCTTATCACAACTAATAATCCACCACAACATATCAACCTTTCCACATCCTACCTAGCTATATTCTTCTAGAGTTGTGAACGGGTCTCCATTCCCATAATGAATAAAGCTTAATGCTACTCTTGAACACGATGTTTCGATCAAATTGGTTTTCTACTACTGTTGATATGATGGTTTAGTCTAGAACAAAATTGGAGGTGTGACCAAACTACTGGCTGCGACGTTGAACAAAATTTTTTTTTGAGAAGTGACGTTGAACAAATTTTGTTCAGGCATAGGTCGTTGTAAATTGCATTGTTGTCGGGTGTATGCGTGCCACGATCGCAGTACATGATAATGCTGCTGTCTTGTACGCAAACAAGATCGAAACATCATTGGAAGGATGTAATTTTCTATATTTGGTACATTGAAAATCTGAGTTTGTTTAGTGAAAATATATGTCTTAGTAAGTTTTGTGGTAAAAAATCAGGTTAACTTTTGTCACGTTCCAAAGTACAAATAGAACTTCAGATTATATATATCATTCAAGCACTACTGAGACTCATCATAATCATATCAGATAAGGTGACATACGAATAATGTGATAGCATTTCATGTGAATAATAATGGATTACTTCCCTTACCTATTGTAAATACTATGGATTACATCCATCAAGGCCATACTTCGAAACAACTTTCTTCCATGGCTCCCTGGTTGCAATTAAATTAGTTATAAGCTAATCGCATGGATTGCATGATACTGAGTACCGTCATAAGAAAGCGGCCCAACCCATATACGTTGATTTTGAGAAGAGTATATGTTGAAAAAACCTCCAACGTTAACTTATAGACATATAATACAACGACTAAATTAACGGGTACAAAAATAAAAGACGAAAAACAGTCTTCAGGATAATTCTAAGATTATAAGATTATTCAATGAGAGAGATATATATATATGAAGTATTGATAGTTATTTTTAAAATACTTATAGAATATTTGAAGATAATCTCAATACTCCTCTCAAATTGGAGCATGAAGATTTTATAAGATGTTATTTTGATATATTAATTAGAATTATTTTTTTCTTTTGGATATATTTTGGTGCTTAAATAGAAAAATTAATATTAGTTTCGCTTTAGGTGATGAAAAATACATATTGCATCAAATTGAGACATTATTGGTGAAAATTACAAATTTTAGAAAAAGTAAACAGATTATTGCAGTGGATAAGGCGGATCACGCTTAATGTCAGTTGAAGAGTTGGAGATTAATTAGGAAACTTCTTTCTATCTTTATTATGTAGGGATTTGGATTTATTTTACATAGGAATCTTTGCAAAATAGGATTAGACTGGGGTTTGAGTAGAAAAACAATAGAAAGAAATGTCTTCCACCTCTCTCCAACCTTCTTCTTTTCATTACTTTTGATTTTTCTCTCAATCTTTCATCTTTCTTTTATCTTTGGTGTTGAAACTTATGTTATATGTGGCTAAACTCAATTATTCTGATTTAAGGGGATTCAAAACTCTAGTTGTAATCTTGTGAGGTTTTGTTCTAAACTTTTATTCATGTTTTAATTCAAGTATTTCTTATTTTGAGTTCTTATATTTGATGAATAATTAATATTGATTGATCTGGTAAATTAATTTAATGTTAATTATTCTATAGCTATTCATGAATTCAATGAACCGTAATTGTCACAAAGGATTGGTACAAGTAACAAATATATTATTTATGAATTTGCATATTTAACATATGAGAAACATGAAAACTAAGTTGAATAGTTGCAGCTATCTCAATTTTTTACTTTAGGGTTTAGTTTCTTTCACTAAGCTTATTGCTATCATTTAATTGATATTGAATGCTATCAAACCTAGTCAATTGATGCTAAGTTTTGGTTTGGATGTTGGGTTTGAACCAATTAATTTAGGAAAATTTGAGACTTATTATGTCTATCCTAATATATTTTGAACTAACTACTTAAATTGGGGCAATTATTCTTTTTAAACCAATGATTAATGTTATAATTAGATAAAATCTTTCACCTGTATCGAAGTTAAGTACTCTTGAATTTCTCACTTTTATAGTTAGTTAATTTATTTTGATTTCTTGTTAATTTTAGTTAATTAGTTAATTATTAAAAAACCTTCACTTTATTTTATTAATTAAAATTAAGAAATTAGTGTATAGTTTTATTAGGATTCAACCTAGTTCCATGACTACTATAAGAAATTAAAGAATTGGAATTAATTTTGAGGGTTTCGACAACGCGATCAAGTTTACAAATGTCTAACATACTAAGCAAATGATGAGATTGAGCTTATCTAAGTGTTTTGGGGGAATAGATCATTGAGTTGTTGGGTTAAACAAATGTGAGATGTACATAGCTCATTGTGTAGTATGCAATCATGAATAAAGTTACTATCAATTTTAATATTTATATATTCATGGAAATTCATATTAGTCGATGTAAAAAGCAATTTGATTATCATAGAAAAGAGACATAGGAGATGGCAGTGATACTTTTAAGTCTTCAAGTAAGAAATAGCAATAAAAGTTTACCAGTAGCATTAGTTATTGCCCTATATTTTACTTCAGTCTACAAATGAGAAACTATAGTTTGTTTCTTTGACTTCCAAAAGATTGGACTATAACTAAAGAATGTGGCATAACCAATAATTAAGCATCTAGTTATTGGATATCTTGCAGAATTTGAGTCATAGTAAGCAATTGATTGCAAAAGACTAGTAGAGGACAAAAAAAATGCGTTGGCCTAGCATTGCTACAAAAATTGCTCCTTCTAAGTCAAATGACAATTGTTATTTCTTTGAGGAAGGGAATGCTTTTCGTACAAGGTTAGTGAAAAAATTTTGGTAAGAGAGGGTGTCAGTCCTATGGATAAGTTATTGAACCTTAAACAAGCAAAGGATTAATTAGCCATTTCCATCTTTCATTGTGCCAGATGTCTTTGGTGTCTCACATTTACAGTGTGATAGTCTTATCGCATATTTGTAATTCTTGCCGTAAGATTTTGAGCTTAGTATAATATTTAGTCACAGACGTCCATCTTTTTAAAGTGTATTAGGAAATTCTTTTTCTATTTTGTAAACTCGAGGTGCGTTATTTTGCCTATACATCACATATCTTTGTCTATCTTGAATTATCTTTGGATAAATAACACTCTCACATATATACCTTTGGACAAAGAATTTATTATACATGCCTTTACCATTGAATAATTCTTTTCCCATCATTAAAAATTTGTTGATATTGCACTCAATATTGTTAGGCTACCATCAATGAATCTGCCCTTGATTTTGGCATATAGGGTTATTTAGATAGCATTCTTCCATGCTATAAAATGTTTTCTTAATTTTAAGAATTTTGATTAAGGTTGAAAGAATTCCCAATGTTTAATTTATCACGCATAATTTGGAGAAATTGGTTTTTAAAGGAATAACTCTTACAATTTATGAGGTTGAATTAGGTTTAATTTGAAAGAAAATGATAAGAATTATAGTAAGAGAAGTAAATAAAGAGAGAAGTATTATTCTTGCCATTATAATGATATAGGTATAGTATATATTAAGCTCTCTCCCTTTATTCAACAAATCTCCTCTTTTTTAACCATTTTCCTGAATTTAGGTATCTATTACCACCTGGCTATAGAAAGGAAGGACATGAATCTAAGATAGATCGTTTTTACATTAGTCAATGGTCCTAACTCTTTTAGCTGCTTCTAAAGGATATTCCTTTAGGGCTTTTTCACATTAGCCTGGGATCCTCACTCTTATATTGTGGACTTTCACTTATTATATCCTTTCCCTTCATTTTATCCAATTTCACCAAAAGTAATGTCGCATTTGTGCCCTTTCCTTGAACTGATCCTTATCCCTAAGAATTAAAATAAAGATAGAGCTTCATTTTTTATCCATCTCCCAAATTGCTTCTTCTGTAAGCATATGCTTCCATTTAATAAACCATTCGATCACTACCTGGTTATGCTTCTTGGTAATCCTCGAAAGCTTTGGGTTCCTTTCAGTTAGCAATGATAAATGCAATAAGTACATCAATGGTAGTTGGTACTAGACCATAATGTTTCTTTGGAAAAGACATATGAAAAGTTAGAAGAATGTTGGCCCTTAAAGGAAGTTTTAGGGTGTAAGTTATAGCTCCCACCTTAGAGAAGATGAGATAAGGCCCAAAAGACTTTGTCACCAACTTCTAATTATCTTTATGTTTAACAAAGGATTGTCTATATGGTTGTACCTTAAGATAGACCTATTCACCAACTTGGAACTCCCTCTCAGACCTGTAATTATCTACTAGTTGCTTCATTATATTCTTTGCCTTCTGCAAAATATGTTTGAGCAGTTAAATGGCATTCTCCTTTGCAGTTAAGCTTCTATCTACAGCCTCCATCTTACTTTCTCATAGTTGATATGGCATGTGGATTGAGGGATGCTGTCTATAGATTACCTTATAAAGAGTGCTTCTAAATACTGATTGGTTGTTAGTGTTATACCAGAATTCTACTAAAGGAAACCAATTAGCCTAATCCGTGGGTTATAATGAACACATACACCTCAAGTAACTCTTTAGGCACTTATTAAGTACCTCTGATTGGCCATCAATATGAGGATAATATAAATTGGACATCTTTTGATTTATATCCTAAATTTCTAGCAATTTTTTCCAAAAATTATTGATGAATACCTTATCTTTTGTTAGAAAAAACTGATCTTAGGAACCCACACAACTTATATATATTGTTAATAAATACTTTAGCCATATTCAATACAATAAAAGAGTGGTTCAACACAAGGAACTGCTCATATTTCCTTGGTCTATTAGTGACCACCATAATCACATCTTTTCCTTGGGATTTGGAAGACTTTATGAAATCTATTGCAATATCCTACCATATGTAGTTAGATATCAGTAGCGATTGAAGTAGGTTAAGTTGAGTTGCATTATTTGACTTACACTTCTAACAAGTAAGGCATTCTCTTATATGATGGGCCACATTTACTCTCATTTTTGGCCAATAGAAAAGTTTGGATATTCTCTTCATTAATGCTATTATGCTAGAATGTGCCCCTTAATGTGATTTATAAATCTAAATCATTATTGTTTTCCTTAGTCCATTATGATTGCTCACCATGAGCTTGTTCCTTCTTCTTAACTATTGGTCTTCTAGCTAAAGAGAGGATAAGAGTTACCATTACTTTGAAGATCAAGGATCAGTGCTATGAGGTTATCATCTTTATCACAAGATTCTCTAATCTAATCATATAAATCAAATTGAATGAAAAATACTGCTAAATGCAATAACTCTACACGTGTAGTCTTGGTAGTGCATTAGTTACCTTGTTTTCCACCCCTTTCTTATAACTTAATTTATGGTCAAACCTTAGAAGCTTTGATAGCCATATTTGTCTAAAAGGTGTTGACAACCTATTTTCAGAAGGTGCTTTAGGCTTTGTTGTTCAACCTTTATTACAAAATGTCTGTCTAGCAAATACTGATTCTATTTTTGTATAACATAAATAATAGTTCGCAGTTCCTTCTCATAATTAGAGAGAGATACATGTTTGGGTCCCAAGGCCTTGCTAAAAAAGGCTATAGGGTGTCCCTTCTGCATGTGGACAACCCCTAGGGTTAGTAATTACTCCTTCATGAGAAATAAGCACCTTAGATACTCAATTTGAGTAATCCCAAATGCACATTTGCTAAGCTTAGCCACCAAATTGTTCTGCTTATATGTGTCAAGAATAACCTTCAGGTGTTGTAAATTTGTAGACCAACTTGGGCTATAAACCAAAATGTCATTAAAGAAAACCAAAAAAATCTTCTTAAATAAGGCTTGAATATATCATTCATTAACCCTTGAAAGGATGAAGATGCATTAGTGAGCCCAAATGGCATCACCAAAATTTTTTAGTAACCATAATAGATCCTAAAGGCAATTTTATGCACATCTCTAGAATCTACTCTGATCTAGTAGTATCTTGATTTAAAGTCTACCTTAGAGAAGTATTTTATTTTATGAAGCTCATCAAAAAGTTCTTCCATCATAAGGATGGGTAATTTGTTGAGTGGTGGCTTTATTAAGAGCCCTATAATAAACACAAATCCTCCACCCCCATCTTTCTAGATCACTCATTGGTCTAGTAACTCCTATATGAGCTGCTCAATTACATCTTTCTAGATCATTCATTGTTACTTTGCCTTATCACTCTTTGGTCTTGTAACTCCTATATGAAATGCTCAATTACATGTTTCTAGATTAAAGGTTACTTGTAAGGCCTAAGGTTTATATGGTTTGTTTCTTCTAAAAATGGATTTTAATGGTCAAAGCCATAGCTCAAAAGGAGGTAATGAAGTGGGACCCTTAATGATCTCTGGGAATCTATTTAATAACCACTGTATCTTTGAAAAAGGCAATTTGCATATCAGGAAGTCGGTTTTGCTTATGAATAACAAAAAGCTACATCATGGATATTCCCCCTGGCCCGTTATAATGCCTTGTCTATTTTTTTTATTTCCGTACAGTCTTAACCCCCTTTTCTAGTAGTTCCTCTTAATACTACTCTTCTCTTATGCATACGACATACTATCGAGTGGTTTATAAAGTCAAAGTGCACCTTGATAAAAGAAGTAAACCACTGTACTCATAAAACCATATCACACCTTTAAGGGGCATTAAAAACAAATATGCAGTAAAAGGGATACGTTGTATAATCCACTGGGAATCTTTAATCATAGTGTCATAAGCCATTCTCCTTCATCCATAACTCTTACCATCATAGGGCTTTTCTTGATGAATTTGCATCCTAGCTTATGAGCTAATGATATGCCAATGAAATTGTAGATGCTTTTGGTATCCAAATGCATTTGTAATTTCCTTTTTTCCATATGGCCTGCCACTCTCATTGTTTGGTAGTTAGCAAACCCTGCTAGTGCATGTACACAAATTTATGTGAACTTATTTGTAAACCCCCCGTCCTCTTTTTGCTTAAGTTCTTCCTCTAGTTATTCTATGTCTAAATTATGATTTTCTTCCCTTATAGTTATGGCCAACTACAATTTTTTAATCACAAAATAAGTATAATCCCTTCATTATCCTTTCTTTTAAAAGGGACAAGGTTCTTTTAGTTGGGTTTAGATTGAAGGGAGCCCTTGTAGATTTTTGTGGTGAAGTCCAAGTTTTTTTGTGTTGAGCTTGATAGTTTGATGAAGGGATTTTCTACAGTGGGTTTTCTATTTATGGGATAGTTAATAAAGGTTGTTTATAAGAGAATTTGATTTTCTATTCTCTAAGATTGGTTTCTTGTATTTTGGCTACAGCAAAGGCATCTTGCACAGGTTTAGGGTGAAACATTCTAACCAGATATTTCACTTCCTCCTCCAACCCAGTCAAGAAGCAACTGAGTGTGTACTTGGGGAATAATTTCAACTTGTTGATAATACCATCGAAAACATCATAGTAGTCTTTGACAGAAATAGTTTGCCACAACTCCATTAATTTAGACATGGTATCATCATAAGGCTCCACGAATCTAGTTTTGAGATCTTTAACATACTCATCCCAGGTAGGAGTCAGCTTACCTTTCCTTTTATATACCCTTGATGTTACCACAAAGGCTTATTCTCAACATGTATTGAAACTAGATGTACCTTAGTATACTTACTCATATTAGATAACAGGAAGAACTGTTCTACTTTATATAACCACAACTTTAAATCATCACCCCTAAACTTAGGGAAGTCTATGTTTGGCAATTGACTAGAATACTGGTAAGGGTTCCCTATCTTATCAAAACTTTTCACACCAAAACTTTCAGTCTATAAAGGATAATACACAGATCAGTCTATAAACTTTCATACAGTAATTTGTTATAACAGATCACATGTGTACAACTGTAGGATTCTTTTAGAATAATATCAGTACATGATATGTATTGTTCTTCCTCCTTATATAAAGGGAGCTACTGTACTCATTCCGATTCATTAAATATTATATACAGAAATCTATTTCAAGCATTACCCGCTTTCTTCTTGGTATTAGAGCCATTGAGCTCAACTCCTTTTCGTTTTATGGCCAATCCCATTCAATCTCTTGAAATCCCTCATAACTCTCTTGCTCGCTCTTCTCCCTCTTTATCCTCTATCTCTTCCTTTGAATCTCGCAATTGTTAACCCTCTAATAACTCTCAAACTTGATACCTATAATTATAATCTCTGGAAAAATTATATTCTAAATGTTATCTATGATTATGAATTGATTGGCTACATTGATGGTAGTAACCCTTGCCCTCTAATGTTCACCGATGAAAGTCAATATGTTGTTAATCCAAAATATAAAAAATAGGAATGCACAAATCACATCCTTATGTCCTAGATCTATGCCTCTATTACTGACGATCCAATGCTTCTAATTGTCGGCCTCAACACTGCTCACGATGTGTATGAATCACTCCGTTGCCGCTATGAATCAATCTCTACCGGCCTAATCATAGCCTTACGTATTAAACTCCTTCAATCCAAAATGACAGGTATGGCTGCTTCTCAATACCTTGCTCATAAAAAATCTCTAATGGACAAACTTGAAGCCGTTGGTGAAGTAATTTCCTATAATGAAAATTTTGGGATATCTCCTCAATGGTCTCCCCTCTGAGTACAACTCCTGTGATACTTCTATTCACAATCGACCTGATGAGTCTCATTTTGAGGATATCCAGAGCTCTCTCCTTGCCTTTGAGTTTTGACTTGATCAGCAACGTGGCTCCGAAATGCTCTCGTTACCACAGGTGAACTATGTGGTTACTAATCGCCATTTGGGAGGTCCGATAGCAATCGACCATGGTGAAATTATCAGCGCATTGGACAAACTGACATTCTTAGGAGAGCTCCATTTACTCCAAATAAATAGGCTAGAGGCCAAAGGCAAAATACTCAAACTGGAGGACGTGGATCACCTAAGTGTAAGATCTGCTTCAAGGGAGGACACACAACCACTCAATGCTTCCATTAGACTAACCTTAATTACAACCCACCTTCTTCTTATAATACTTCCTCTGTTGATTATGGTTCACCCTCTTCGACCCATGCTTATTTTACCCAGGTTCCTATTAACCCCTATTATTCGTTCCCAATTACTACATATGCAAGTGCTTATACCTCAGCTATCCCTGCTGGTACTACAGCTCCTTCCTCTGGAATGGTTGGGGATTGGTACATAGACTCTGGCGACACTCATCATATCACCTTTGATCTCTCTCATTTGACTCTCATTACTTCATATCAAGGTAAACAACAGGTGATGTTAGCTAATGGTAAGTTGGAAAACATTCATCATACAAGTTCATTAAGTCTCTCAGCTATTTCGAAAACCCTTACTCTCAACCAAATTCTCCACATCCCTATAATAGCCAAAAATTTAATTAGTATCTCTAAACTCTATAATGATAATTTTGCCTCTGTTGAATTTTTCCCAACTTAGTTTCCTTATTCCTTTGTGGTGAAGGATCTGAAAACGAGAACACATCTTCTCCAAGGAATAGATGAGGATGGCTTTTACAAGTTACTAGACTTGCTTCAATTTCCAGCTCAACCTCCAACTTCTACTGTAACATCCATTGCTCCTCTTCCCTCTTTCTTTGTTGAATCCTGTGATGTCAAATTGTGGCATACCTGTTCAAGGCACCCAAATTATCGAGTTGTACACCACATACTGAAGTCATGCAATGTTCCTTTCAATTCAATAAAAGATGATCTATTTTGTCCCATTTGTGCTAATGCTAAACATCATAAACTTTCTTTTCTCATATCTCATTCATGAGCCTCAGCTCAATTTGATCTTATACATACTGATGTTTGGGGGCCTTCCCCAGTAACCTTTATTACAGATGCTCGTTACTTTGTGTTATTCACTGATGATCACAGTCGATATTCTTGGCTCTATTTTCTCACCCATAAAGACCAAACGATCGAAGCTTTTCATAATTTCCATAACCTTGTTCAAACTCAATTTCATACTCGTGTAAAGGCTATCTAATCTGAATGGAGAGGAGAATACAAACCACTACATAAACTCTTTATCAAACTTGGTATTCATCACCGAATGAGCTATGCTTATATACCATAACAGAACGGGCGAACAAAAGAAGAAGTCGACAATATGTCGAAATGGGCCGATCTTTACTTTTCCATTCAAATACCCCACTTTACTTCTGGCCCTACGCTTTTCAGATGGCCAATTTCCTCATAAACAGACTTCCTCCACATCTATTGGTATGAAAAGCCCATTTGAAGAACTATATCACACAAAGCCCATATATGGTGATATAAGGATATTTGGCAGTGCCTGTTATCTACTGTTACAACCCTATAATCATCACAAACATAAGTCTAGATCTTATCAATGTATTTACCTTAGCCCAAGCCCACACCATAAAGGACACCTTTGATTTAACCTAACAAATAGTCATATATTTCTCCCAACACGTGGTTTTCCAAGAAGATAACTTCCCTTATTTCACTACATCTAATTTCCCACTCAAACCTTCTATTACCCATCAATCATCCATGCCAAACCAATTTTTAATTAGGCAAACGATACAACCCTCGGTTGCCAACCCTATCTTAACTTCTCCACCAAATCATTTAACACCACCCTTCTCTCCTTTAGCTTCCACAAGCTCCACATCACCCTTACCACAACACTTCACCTCTTCCACCATTAACCCAGAAAATGCAGAGAACTTAGTTAATTTGTCTAATGATGTTTCTCCACTTTCTGTTTCTGACTTACATGTGCAGGTGACCACCACAAAATCCTCTGAGGCCTCCATGATAGTAGCCAATGTACATCCAATGATTACTCCCTCTAGAGCTGGCATTTTTAAACCCAAGGCTTACTCTGCTTCGATTTCTAGTCACTAGGGATGGCAATGGGTAGGGTTTGGTTCGGGTATTACCCTACCCATATGTATATCCATGTTTTATGACTCAACCCATATTTATATCCATATCCATCGGTTTTTACGATTTACTACCTATATCCAAATCCATTGGATTGCTTGAGTTTTTGGATATCCATCGAGTTGTATAGCACATAAAAATATTACTTCTAAATAGAAAATATAAAGAGCAGATTTTTGCAAATGCTCCAAATCAAAATTACTTTAATAATAATAAGTCAAGATTTTAATTTGTATGTCTTAAAAAACCATAAAATTGGAATAATAAAAATCATAATGTCTAGTGCAAGGACAACATATATTTTTCACAATCAAGAACTGGAACAAAGACTGAAATATCCAAAGCTTCAAATTATCTTTGCGTGAACTCCACAACATTCAAAAATCCATCTCTATATCTTTTGTATGATTATCATCCTATAAGAAAACAAAATATGATAAAAAAGGTGAGGACTGAGGAGTAAATTGGAGATTTTAAAGTTGTTTCTTCTTAGAAAATATTAATACTTTACTATATTTAACCATAAATATTCAAGAAAAAACATAAAAATAGAGTTAATAAAAAACGGGTAGGATATAGGTATCCATCGGTTCTGGTTATTACTAGACTCATATCCAAATCCATATCCACATCTATTTTTTAGCTTCCATTTAAAATCCATTTTTAGCCTCCATATCTATTTTTTCGGGTTGGGTAGTGCATATATTAATCGAGTTCAAAATCCACTGCCATCCCTACTAGTCACTCACTCGTTCCTATTAAGCTACAATCATTTGATGATGCCATCATTCAACCTGAGTTAAAGTTAGCTATGCAAATAGAATTTGATGCTCTCATGCGTAACAAAACATGGACATTAGTGTTAGCCTCTTCAATATCAAAGTTATCGGGTGTCGCTGGGTTTACAAAGTGAAATTAAAGTCTGATGGTTCTTTAGAATGGTGTAAGTCATGTCTGGTAGCTAAGGGATATCATCAAGATCAAGGCATCAATTATACAGAGACATTTAGCTTTGTCATCAAAATTGCCATTGTTCGTCTTGTTCTTTCAATTGCATTTTCTTGTAATTGGAGCATCAAACAATTAGATGTCTATAACGCCTTCCTCAATGGGGATCTCACTGAAGAGGTATACATGTTGCAGTCCCCAGGTTTTATCTCTTCCGCACATCCCAACCATGTTTGTCTTTTAAGTAAAGCCATTTATGGTTTGAAATAAAGTCCTAAAGCTTGGTTCCATAAACTTAGCACTGCTCTAATCTCCTAGGGCTTCTACAATGCACGGGAAAATACATCCATTTTTATAAAATTCACTAATTATGATGTTCTAATTTTGTTAGTTTATGTTGATGATATCCTCATCACTGGTTCAAATCCTAAACTTATTTCTACACTTATCACTTTTCTGAACTCTTCATTTGCTCTAGAGGATCTTGGGGATATATCATTCTTCCTAGGAATACAGATATATAGAACCCCTAATGCCCTACATTGTAGTCGGGATAAATAGATCAAGGATCTTCTCCATTGTGCACGAATGAGTAATTGCAAACCAGTGTCCACACCTATCCCAACTAGCACAACATTTTCTTTGTATGAGGGAGTACCTTTAGATGATTCATCTGAATACAAGAGTATTGTCGGAGCTCTCCAATACTGCACTTTAACTCAACCAAACATCTACTTTGCCGCAAATAAGCTCTGTTAATTTCTTCATGCTTTAACTACACAACGTCTCCAACTAATGAAACGTGTTCTTAGATATCTAAAAGGGATACAAACTTATGGTATAAGTATCATAGCTCATCCAAATCTACTCTGTTTTATTATGCAGATGCCAACTGGGCAAGCTGTCATGATGATGGAAATAACACAAGTGCCTTTTCCTTGTTCTATGGTCCCATCCTCATCTTCTGGTCAACAAGTAACCAAAAGGTGGTCTCTCAGTCATCAACCGAAGCGAAATATCACTCTTTAGCCAATGCGGCCGCAGAAATATCCTAGCTACTTCTGTCTATAGAGAACTTTAACTAGTTTGTAAACTGCCACCAACTATTTATTGTGATAATCTAAGTGCTCTCCACTTAGCAGCCAACCCAATTTTTCATGCTAGGACCAAACACATAGAAATAGACTACTACTTCGTCAGAGACTAAGTTATGAAAGGACATCAATGGGTAAATTATGGCCATCTTCAGATCAAATAGCATATCCTCTCACCAAGGCTCTACCCATTCAAAGATTTCTAGATCTCAGACCCAAGATTATTGTCGTTCCCAGACCAGCTAGTTATGTAAATACATATTGTTTCATACAGTAATTTGTTATAACAGATCACATGTGTACAACTATAGGATTCTTCCAGAATAATATCAGTATATGATGTGTACTATTCTTCCTTCCTATATAAAAGGAGCTACTGTACTCCTTTCGATTCATTAAATATTATACACAGATATCTGTTTCAAGCATTACCCGCTTTCTTCTCAGTCACAGCTAAAATTTTAATTCTAGAGTTCCTCGTAGATTTTTTTTTTGTTGTAGAACCATTATTAAAGGATTTTAAAGTGTGTTCATCAATAACTATAATAGAACCATTACCACCTTTAATTTTATCACCAACTACTTGATTCATTTGCACAAATAACCTAGAAAGTATATCATAAATTTCAGAAATAGCAAGAGTATCTTAGCTATTTTCATTTCCTGATGTTGATTGAAACTATCAACGCGAGTTCCATAATCGTCAAGAAAGGTTTTGAGTGTTACCTAATTCTAATCTATAGTGATAGGGGCCTCTAATAGTGGAATCTGATCATTGGCAATGGATAGTTTAGTGGACCTTGAAGCTTTTAGACCTTTGCCTTATTGCTTTACCATAGCTCGAGTTCTAGCATTGATGGTTGGTCAAGGAACGGTTAACTCCGATACTAGTGATTTGATGTCTTAATTTTAAGATTTTTGATTAAGTTTGATAGAATTCTTAACGTTTAATCTATCACTCATAATTTGGAGGATTGGGTTTTTAAAGGAATAACTCTTGAAATTTATAAGGCTGGATTAGGTTTAATCTGAAAGGAAATGATAGGAATTATAGTGAGAGAAATATAAAGGGAGAAGTATTCTTCTTGCCATTAGATATATATGGTACAATATATAGTAAGCTCTCCCCCTCTATTCAACAAATCTCACTCTTTTTAAACCATTTTTCTAGATTTAAGCATCTGCTATCACCTGGCTACAGAAAGAAAAGGACATAAATCTAAGCTAGATGTTATTTACGTTACTCAATGGTCCCATCTCTTCCAGGTGCTTCTCAAAGATATTCCTTTAAGGCTTGGTTAGGTCTGGCAAGAGGATTTCTAGTGTTAGTGGGACTGTGGGTCCAAAAGATAAAGGTAAGAAGCCTGTGGTGGTTAAGGGGGTTGGGAGGTTTGGTAGTGAGAAGGGTCAGTTTCGGAATGAGCCTGTTGTAAGTAGGTCTGTTTCTGAGGGTCCAATGGTTGTAATTAGGAGAAAGGAGGCTTTGGATATTGGACAACGTTCTGGGCCGAAAGTAGAGGGTATGGTATCTGATGCATCTGATCAGATCTTGGTCAGGGCGACTCAGGTTCTTAGCTTTTCGTTAGCGGGGATGCCTATGTTGTCAGTGATTGATAACGTTGGTAGTGGGGTGGTGGCAAAATTTGTTTCAAATGTACCGAAACCTCCTGAGCCCATTGTTGGTGACACCATTGTGTGTGAGGAACCAGTGGTAACTTCAGAAGCTTTGGCTAACAAAGTTGATTGTGCAGTGACTGATGCGGTTTCGTCAGAGACCGATGATGATATTTCAGATGATAATGAAGATTGTGGTGGTCACTGTCAGGGTTGAAGCCCACCTAGAAAGTTGTAAGATTCTGGCTCTTTTTTTAAATATATTTTTAATGGATTTAAAACAAATTCAGTGGAATTGTAGTGGAGCTGCAAAGAGGGTTGTTTTGACCCATGTAAAAGAATTATGTCATCTTTATTATCCAGACATTCGGATTATTGTGGAGCCTCGAATTTCGGACGACAGAGCGACTAGGGTGGTAAAGAAGGTAGGTTTTTCTGACTTCTTTCTTTCTCATTATGTTGGTTTTGAGGGTGGTATTTAGTTGTTTTGGAATGAGAATGTTTGTGATATACGTTTGCTACGGATGGATACTCAGTTTATTCATTGTTCAGTTGCTGTTAGGGGGAGTGATAGTTGGTTTCTTACTGCGCTGTATGCTAGTCCTATTCATAGTAAACGAGATTTTTTTTCTGGTCTCAGATGTACGATCTTGCAGATTCTGTAGATGAGCTTTGGTTATTATTTGGTGATTTTAATGACATTGCATATGTCCATGAGAAAAAATGGGGTGATTTACCATCTGTTGCTAACTGTAGTAGGTTTTTATGACATTGGAACTATTGTTCCCTTATGGATTTGGGTTGTGTGGGTTGTCAGTTTACTTGGATACGCTCAATTACTAGAATTAGTGTTATACAAGAACGTTTGGGTCAGGCTTTGTGTAATGTTGATTGGCAGCTGAGATTTCCTGAAGCTTTTATTATGTCTTTGTCTCGGCTTGCTTCTGATCATTTTCCTCTGTTATTGTCTTTGAGTGGTTTCTCTTCCTTTCCTTTGGAGAGGCCGTTCCAATTTGAGGCTGCGTGGACTTTACGGGAGGATTTTA
>JANIPN010000006.1:6436004-6454653 GCA_027478595.1 Erythroxylum anguifugum
CTCGCGTGGTCTCACAAAATAAATAGTTAAGATTCTATGATACAGAATAAGATAAAGTAATATAAGACAGAGAATCTAGATTTAGCAGATACATGGTAAAGGATACATCGAACAACGTGTGTGATGGGGTCTTAAGCCTGTTTCTAGGTGACGGCATTTCTTCTTCTTCTTCTTCTTCTGCTTCCCTTCTCTTCTCTTCTTTCACAAGTTTCTCCCTCTTTTACCCGCATAATATTCCAAACTTCAATACCAATATCATATATATTGATATTCACATGCTCTCTGGCTTCTACTACCTTTTTACTGACTAATAATTATCTCCATCCTCTATACAGGTCGTTTTAGCCTCTACTTTGCTTTGAGCCTCCAACTTTGGCTCTTTCTCGGCTCGACTTCTTTCACAGCTGACGTGTCTCAGGTGATTGAATTATTGGTTCTAAAAGTTTCCATGAAAACTGAAAAAACTACAGCTTTTCTTCTCAGTCACTTTTCTTGTAAGGGCCCAAGAAAATTTTGCTTCCATACAAAACACATTCAGTATCTCTATCCCATTTTCATGGTCTCCTCTCAACACAGGTTAACAGCAGCCTTATGATCTTTTTTTCCTTATCTAAGGAAAAACATTAAAAGGACAACATTGAAGATTGTTTGTGCCTAGCTCTAAAGCTAGAAGTGTCAAACCTGGGGCAAATTGAAGTGCACGAAACCCATTCCGCACTATTAATTAATGAGTACATATCTAGGGGTAATGTAAAATTTCATGAATAAGATTATAAGAGGATTCGTTCTGGAATTAGAGAGGGCAGCCAGCAACTAATGTAGGGTCGAAATCAGGTTATGTGCAAAGTCGAACAATAGTAACATCATTACTAATTATTTCACTTTGATACTTCAACTGACTGTTTATATCATGTCTATGATTCTCATTATTGGAAAAACAAAGTTGCACCGCCTAGTTCCCCACACCCAAATGATTATTCCTTCCATTTTGAAAAGGAAAAAACCAGTTTCCTTATCGAAGTCAAGAAAGAAAAAGAAAAAGAAAATGCCGTTTTGATCAGTTAATCGTGTTCCAACCAAATCTATCCCCATCCTTAAACCGTGTGAAGGGACCATACATATGTTCTTTATCGTCTGATGATTATCCAATAATGGAACATTTCAATCGATAAGCTTGCTAAGTAAGTGACCGTATTTGCAGAACAACGTCCTTGGATGACTGTAACTGGTCAGAAGACATTAAAGACTGTCCAATGCATGAGTTTGCAGGTTACGTACTGTTCTGGAGGAATTGTTGCGTCGAGTACATGTACAAGTTATATTCATTGATGAACTGCTATATTTATGTTTAAAGAAATCTCTGTCACATGATGTCATTAGATGTAAATTTTTGTAGAATTCCAAACTTAATTTACTATTTCAGCACCCAAAAAAAAATGCATGTGACATTTATGATTAATCTCTTTCTGTGGATAGCAAAGAACCTGGAAATAAAGGAGCATTGTCAGATTCCTGTATTGATGTTCAATTATAACGGGAAATGCTCTCCTACGATAAGAAGCATCTTCTTAAATTTTCCTGCTCTATCTCTCTCTCACACGCACTCTCTTTTTCTTAATTCCCAAGTTCAAATCGCCTGCCCTTCTGTTCTCTGCAAGAATTCAGCGCCTAACTTGGACTCTGTCTTTGTAATTTTCAGGGTTCTACGAATGCTGTTCTCGTGATTCTTGGTGTTGTGTTCTTCTTTAACAGTATAAAGTTCATTGTCACACATCCACTCCATCCATCTTTTCATGTTACATGCATATTTCTGGGAAGTTTTCCCGTATAGCTCCTTTCCAAGCCTCCCAACTTGAACCTAGTTAGATGTACATCAAGTGGTCCAACACCTTTCGTTAGTTGAGACTGACAAAATCATTTTATCTGTATAATTATTGGTCCAACTCAGATTTTTAATACTTGAGTATTGTAATTAAGGGATTATCATTATTTATTTGATTGTCCATTACGAACCACTTGATGGGTGTGGGTCCAACAATCATACGAAAGGACCCCTTGCATTGATGGAGGAGAGCAGTTTATGGGTAATAATAGGTAACAAATGCATGAATAGTTAATGAGTAAGAAGGTAAATTTCATGACTCAAAGAAGCAATCTTTCGGCTAATTTTACGAGTTTGTATTGTATGGTCCACAAGATATAGAAATCTATAAAAACAAAGTCTGATCTTTCTCTCTCAAGTGTCAGCAACTAAGTCAGATCCTACTGAACCCACCACCACCATGACCAGCAAAATCAGTCCAACCCCCACAAATAACACTTAATCTCTAACATGTTGAACAAGAGCCAAGAAGATTCTATTCCAACTTCTAAAACACAGTGAAAGTGAACCCCACGACCACCCATCCTCTCTTTCTCACATGACAACGTCGAATACAGCTTTCGAATATACATTATACAATTCGCAGCTAACAATAAACAAAAACACAATGGTCAGTATTGGATAATCTATAATGAGAATTTCAAGGAGGGACAGGACAGCTTAAAACACAGAGAGAAAACGAATTAAAAAGATCCGTGTATTTAAAATTGGTTAACAAATAAACAAACTATTCCCTCTCTCTCTCTCTTTGAGGTGAAAGAATCAAAATCTGCGTTCTATACGACAAGCTGCTAGGTCTTTCCTGTCGCTGCTGTCACTCTCTCTTGTCTGGTTCTTTTGACCCCTCCCTTACACTGAGGGAACACAGCATTGTAGTTCCCCTATTGAACATAAAATATATTTGCGGCATGCATGCACAGATTAAGAGCATCTCATCTATCTCAAAATTGCATCTTTAACAAATATTATATTAGTGTAATGTGTTGTAGCAGAGATACTAAAGAAATTTGAAGAATCACAAAATCAATATTAAGTACGAATTTAAATACAAATTATGTATATCAATCTTAAACACAAGCTAATTGATAAAAATCTAAAAATCCGGAAATTATTCTAACAATATGTGTTATGGGTCACGAGGGATATGGATCCCACGAGGAAATGGCTGGATATTAATGGACAGGACGAGATACTCGTTTGTCTCACTGAAACAAATGTAGACAAATTGGGTTTTGTCCTTTCTTTAATGATGGAAACGGACATCTGTGTCCTTCCAAAACGATTCATCATCTGTCTCAGGTCCTGTTGCTGGGATCTTACAGTGTAGAAGAAGAAGAGGTACTTTTGGTCTAATAATGTACACAAAAATGCTATTTCTTTTCCTCCAGGTCTTACTTTTTCCCCATTAAATTCAATCACCACATCATAAACAGTTTAACTTCTTATAACATAGTCTCATCACGAAAAGATTGTAAAATTCTGATCCATCATTTTGATATAGTTTGGAATTGAAAGTTAAAGAAAAAGCCTCGTACTCAGTGATTCCCACAGTTGTTTTCAAGTCATACGTACTCTTTGTTATTATAGCCTGACACTGCGTCATTTCCTCGTTTATTATTATAGTTTGAGCAAAGTATAGATTTATCTCATACGTGCATTCTATCACTTCAAAAGGAAAAAGCTGTAAAGAATTCTCTTACTTAAAAGCTGATGAGTTAATTTAGTGTATTGATGCGACTATGAAAAGATTGAAGTCTTAAAAGGAATTGACTCTGTATGGTTTGAACTCATCTTCAGCAAATGGAACCCATTTAATTTTGGGAAACGTAGAAGCCGAAGATGCTCGACAATTCGAAATTTCAGTGTACTGGGAACATTTATTGTGTTCCCTTTCTTAAAGTTTTCCTTTCTTGGAATTCTAAATTCTCTTACAAATAGCTACTTGGGGTTGATTTTCCTAGTAATTGTTACGACATTGTATTTCAGATTTACAAATATTCTGGGATGGTTTTTTTTTCCTCGATATAATTATGATGTTGTCGATGTTATATGTTGCATATAATATTACTTTATATAAGGATAGGGCACATGATTTCGTGTTCTTATCAAGTACTACTTGATTCGTAGTATAACTAAAGTCATCACTCGCAAGGGAATGCTATTGCATTATAAAATGCCATATCACTTCACTGCAACTACGTGATCTTAAGAATGCAAAAATATCTATTCATATTCTTTCATCAATGGATGCATGATAGAGAATTGATCACAAGAAACTTTTGCTAACTGCCCATGTCTCTTAATTACTGGTGTAAAGGATTTGGAACATCCAAATGATAAAGATATCTCTCTGTTAGTTTCAAATCTCTTGTATATCTGTTATTTATTGTAACTGATCTTCTAATTTTTCTTTATCCATTAGAATTACCGTACCTTAATACATGTACATAATGTGTACTATCAATAATATACGGTAAGCTTATTTTGCCAATCAATATCTTATCATGATATCAGAGCCAACACTAGCTTAATAGCTTCCTTCTTGTTCCTTTTTTTTTACCTCCTCTGCTGCGTTCTTGTTGCATTCTTTCTCCTGTCCCCCATGGCCACTAATTATGGCACTATTCAACCTGCCTCTGCAATCTCCTCTACGCCAAACCCACCCAGCATTCCATCAACTACCTATTAAATTAAACTCCACCAATTATTTGTTCTGGTAAACACAATTGCTACCTCTCCTACACAATTACGATCTAGCTTATCATATTGATGGCTTTGTGCAGCCTCCCCCTCAGTTTCTCAACGAACAACTCAATCCAATTTGGCAGCGGTGGTTTCGTCAAGATCAACTTATTCTCAGCTGGAGTATTGGCTCCATGACTGAGTCCATTGTATCTCAAATTGTTGGTTCCTCCACTGCTTGTGAGGCTTGGCAAAAGCTTCAATCTAGCTATGCCTCTGGTTCTAAAGCTCAAGCTCAAACACTAAAGAACAACTTCTATCATTTAGAGAAGAAGAATGAATCAGTCACATACTACTTTCAAAGGGCCAAGCGGATCTTTGATCAACTGGCCGCTCTTAAACATTCGGTTCCTGAGGATGACTTAGTACAAGTAATCACTAACAGTTTGGACTCCTTTTATCGACCTTTTGTCAGGTCCTTTGAGAATCGCCTAGATTCTATTTCTGCTGATGACTTGTATAGTTTACTGTTGAGTGAAGAACTCAGTCTTGCCCATGACTCTTCCTCTGGTGTCAATAAATCTATCTCACCTACTGCTCATGCCATTCAGACTACGCCTTCTTCATCCAATCGAAATCCCTTTATGCATGGGAGAGGTGGTTGTGGCTGAGGGCAGGGTCGTCAGCAGTAGTATCAGACTCTTCCTCACTTACATCTCTCCCAAAGACCCCCTGTCTACTTGTCTTCCACTGATCGTGTCCTCACCTGCTATAATTGCAATGGGACAGATCACTACTCTCACCAATTTACTTCTCCTTGTCGGTGGATAGATGCTCCTCCTCTATTGGCCACACTTGCTGCCCACCTAGCCTCTTCACAATAGTCTCGTCTCCAATAATGGCTATTGGATTTTGGAGCTACTCATCATCTCACTGCTGATATAGACAATCTTGCTCTTCATCATGATTATAATGGCCCTACAGAAGTTTAGATCAGCAATGGTAAAACCTTACCAATCTCACATATTGGCTCCTCCAATTTTTCTTCTGACCATTCTTGTTTCTTTTAGTTGGATAACATTTTATGTGTTCCTCATATTTCTGCTAATCTTCTATCTATTTCCTACTATGCTAAATCTAACAATGTTTCTCTTGAATTTTTTCCAAATCACTTTGAAATCAAGGATATCCCCACTAAAGCATTGCTTCATTCAGGTCGGACTGACGGTGGCTTATGCTCCATCTCCCTTACACCTTCGATTGTTGGTCCTATTGCTCCTCAAGCTCACTTAGCTTCTCTTTCTACGTGGCATCCTCGTTTAGGCCATGTTGCTCCTCACGTTGTTCATCGGGCTTTAGTTTCCAGTTCCACAAAATTTAGCAGTAGTGATTTCCATCATTTGTGTTATGCGTGCAATCTTAGCAAAATTCATAAATTGCCTTTCCCTTTGTCTAGTTCTTGTGTTAATGGACCGTTAGATCTTATTTGTTCATATTTATGGGGACCTTCTCCTGTTGCATCTTTTTATAATAACAAATATTTTGTGCTTTTCTTTGATTACTAAATGTATTTATCAAATTCCAACACCTTGTTGAATGTTTCTTTAATCGCAAAATCAAAGTATTGCAGGCAGACTGGGGAGGTGAATTTCAGAGTCTCACCACACACCTTTTTCAACATGAAATTTCTCAACGCAGATCATATCCCAAAAATCTTGAGCAAAATGGTTGTGCCTAACGCAAGAATCGCCATATTGTTGAGACTGGTCTTGCCTTGCTCATTCACGCTTCGATTCCTAAACAATTTTGGCAACATGCTTTTCACACCGCAGTTTATCAAATTAATACGATGCCTACTTATCTTCTCTCAAATAAATCCTCGTATCAAGTTTTATTTCAGTGCTTACCTAATTATCGTGAACTTAAAAAATTTTATTTTCTATGCTATCCCTGGCTTAAACCTTATGCACATGATAAACTATCACCAAAATCTGCTTCTTGTGTTTTTCTGGGTTACAAAAAAATTGATAAAGGTTATTATTGCTTAAATCTAGCTACAAATACCATTATTGTCTCACGTTATGTTTTGTTTGATGAGTAGGTTTTTCCATTTCAAACACGAAATGATGACTAGCTCCACTAGCTCTAATTCCTCTCCAGCTACTATCCTCTTACCATCCCAACACCATAGCTCCTCACCTCCTGCATCTTGTCCATCAACCTCATATGCTACTTTGACATCTACTTTACAACACCAACCTCCTTTGCATCCACCACCAAGTTCTCCTCCTTAACTTGTTCTCCCGACGACATCTACTCTCCCAAACCAATCTCAAGGGCACTCACCATCAAGTTCTCCTCCACCTGTTCTCTCGCCAACATAGCCCTCTCATATGTCACCACATCCGTCGCCTTCCTCAACAACTACCTCCTCTACACCATCCAACGCTGATGACTTATCACTAGTTGTTGACCTCACCAAATATTCCACTCCCGCTGTACCTCCTTCTCCCCATACTGTTCGAATCAAGACCCATCCTATGCTGACTCGTCTTCAAACAAACTCCTTGAAGCCTAAGACCTTCTATGCTGTTGTTGATCATAATTCTGAACCTACATCCTTTTAGGCTGGCAATAAAGTTCCTCATTGACGACTTGCTATGAAAGAAGAATATGATGTTTTACTTCACATCAACACCTAGTCCTTTTTTCCATACAATCCCTCACAAAATGTTATTGGTTGCAAATGAGTAAACCACATCAAACGCAATCCTGACAGCACGATTTCACGCTAAAAGGCCATTCTTGTTGCCAAAGAGTTTTATCAACACCTTGACATTGATTTTCACAATACCTTCAGCCCGGTTGTCAAGCCTTCTACTGTTCGCTTGTGTCTTTCTCTTGCTGTTTCACTTGGATGGGATGTTCACCAACTATATGTTTCCAATGCATTTCTACTTGGATCCTTAGATGACGCTATTTATATGGAGTAACCTCCTAGCTTCATCAATTCTGCCTTCCCAACTCATGTTTTTCAATTGCACAAGTCTCTTTATGGCTTGAAACAGGCCTTCAGATAATGGTATAAATGTCTCACTGATGTGTTATTGTACTTCGGATTTCTTAGCTCTAAAACTGATTCTTTGCTTTATTTCTATTGTAAGGGCGGTCATATGATTTATTGCTTAATCTATGTTGATGATATTCTCATTATGGGGAATCATTCTTCTCTGGTTTATAATGTTATTACTTCGTTGAAAATGTCCTTTGCTTTTAAGGACTTGGGCCGACTTCATTATTTTCTAGGTGATGAGACGCAATGGCTTGATGATGGTTTTTGTTGCGTTTGACCAAATATTTTCATGGTCTTCTTGACAGAGCCAATATGCTTGATGCTAACAGAGTCTCCACTCCAGCTTGTCCCTCACTAAAATTGACTGCCACTGGTGATGACTTCTTTGAAGATCCAACATTATATAGCAGTATTGTGGGGGGTCTTCAGTATCTCCAGTTTACTCGACCAAATTTATGTTTTGTAGTCAACAAGGTATGTCAATTGATGCACTCTCCAAAATTCGCCCATTGGGCTGCGATAAAGCGAATACTTCGCTACCTTTGTGCTACGTGTGATGAAGGTCTGTTTATTGCTAAATCTTCTTTCACCTTAATCTTTGCCTATTGTAACTCTGATTGGGCTAGTGATCCTGATGAAAGGAAGTCTATTGCTGGCTGCTCCATTTTTGTTGGTTTTAATCTCATTTGTTGGGGTTCTCGCAAACAATGCATTGTCTCTCGTTCTTTCACAGAGGCTGAATATAGGGTCATTACTGCTACAATTAGTGAACTTCACTGGCTTTGTTCATTGTTAGTTGAAATCAGATTCCACCAAACTTCTGTTCCTCATTTTTGGTGTATTTCAGTGATACCTATCTCACCTTAACTCCAATTTTTGACTCTCGCTCCAAACATCTGGAAATCAACTTTCACTATGTTCGTGGTAAAGTTCTCTCCAAGGCTCTCGTTGTTCGCTATCTTTCCATTAATAACTAGCTAGTTGATTTGTTCACTAAGCCCTTGATGAAGAACAAATTTTTGCACTTTCGAGACAAGTTGAGAGTTTGGTCCCCTCTTCAACTTGAGAGAGGATGATAAGGATATCTCTCTGCTAGTTTCAAATCTCTTGTTTCAGTTATTTATTGTAACTGATCTTTTGATTTTCCTTTATTCTTTAGATTTACCATGCCTTAATACATGAATATAATGTGTACTATCAATAATATACCATAAGCCTATTTTGCCAATCAATATCTTATCACCAAGATCCTTCCCTGAAATCTTTATATACAAGGAGCTAACTGATTTTTCCTCAGCAACTGTTTAAGACTTATCTTTCTTATCATCATCTTGTAGCTAACTTATTATTACCAAAATTTAATGCGTTGCCTTGATGGGAAAAGGGACTGTTTAAGACCCTAGGCTGTAAGCATCCTAAGAAAAGCCAGAGATGACCAGATAGATGTATCTACATGTGTGCGAAACCTAAGACGCAAAAGAGACACAATTTTATTACATATTGGATGCAGGATGCATGAATTTCGGTTGCTATATGTTGCAATTATTAGCAAACAATATGATGCGTGGTCCATAAATTCCATAACTCCAAGGAAATGCTTTGTCTCATAGAAACTTATAAAGCCGTGTCACATGTTATTCCATTCCCTGGAACATAAGTCGTATTCAAAGGGATCTACAAATATTTGAACTTTAAAGCAATCATGCAAGGTTTAAGATGGTTACTTTGATATTAAATTATACTATGAACAAAATCAACAAACACATTGACCCAAATGGAGTAAAGAAGATGCTTTAAATTGATTGATTGGATAGTGAGGAATCTGCAAACTTAATCAAAATAATCTTAGAAAATGCAGATTTGATTTCCATGCAAAAGCTCTTTTCCTTAGAAGAAAAAAAGATTTTTAAAAGCAGCTTCTTTTCAAAACAGTCTCTTTAATAGGACGTAGGTCCAAAAGGGTTTCTACATTTTGAAAGAAAAACTTTGATAGACTTGCATGGCGTACGATAGTTTACTAATTAATAAAAGCAAGCTAATTTTAACACGCTTTAGAGTTGCATCAAAAGCAGAGAACAAGAATAGATGTTTTTACTTAGCTTTCTTTCCTTTTCTTCTTCTTTCCTATCCATTCTTTTCAATTCTGCTTTGCTCTCTCTCTCTCTTTTTCTCGTCTTTGTTAAAGGAGTTGATTTCAACTTCTACATGAAAAAGATGGTATCAAAAATAAATAAACCAGAGAAACTTCGTCATGTACAAAGGGTAATAGATTGGTCATATAAAAGGTATATACTATACAACATGCAAGTATCTATCAGACACAAAAGCGATCGATGATCAACTTGGTGGTGATATGGTACTAGACCCTAGGAATTCCACTAATGACATGCTTTTAGTCGGTGCTATTGATGATCATCAGCATCATGTCTAAAAGAAATGGGACCGAAATTAAGTTGTGTTTTTTTTTTTCATGTTTAGGAGGAAAATAATAAGATCTATGTAAGACCTAAACATCATCAACCGAAAAAGCATATAGACACCTAATGTCAAAAAGACACAGGAGAAGAAGAAGAAGAATGGGTGAGAAGAGGGGAACATAAAGGCTGTTGGATCACATGCACATCACATTCTCTTTTTCTCTTACTCACTTCTCTTCTTTTTATACTGTGCCTGATGAGCGTTAAAGAGAACAAAAGTTATTTAACTCTAGATGTTCTTCTTTTTTTTTTCCTAAAAGAAAGAAGAGCAAGACAGGTCCCACACGATTTCAAGGCTGCTACTACTGCTGCTACCAATCCTCAATCCAAGGGATTCCTTTGCTATGATCAAAAGCCTCAATTGGGTCCCTCCATCATCTTCACCATCATTTCATGCATATATATGAAGACCCCACGTTCTTACGTTCATTTTCTCACAATCACAAAGCAGCTATAGGCCTTATTAAATTGATTTTTTTTTAGTTTTTCATTTCACTCATCATGACAACCAATAATTCATGACATGAAAATGGCAGTCTGGTCTCCTCGAAAACCAGTGAAAGTTTTTACCCTAATTGATTCAATGACGACCGATTCCTTATTTCCTGGGGAAATGCAGAGACCTTCAAATCATTTGCAATGTTGGGATGATCCGGGCGGGCTGTTCAGTTTTCACTTGTATATTTAGTTAACTCTTATATTTTTGTAGCAAAGGAATTAAAGAGGGGGAAGATATTCCTCATATTCCATCCGTATAATCATATTGATATTATTGCCACCTAATAATCCACTATGAAAACCCTTTTAGGCTGGTCAATCATGTCAAGCAAAAAGCTTCATGAATTATCTGATGTCGATTACTCAACCAGAGCACAGAATCAATGGTCCCCAATTGATCGCTAATCGAGTTTCATCCGCTCCAAGTTGTTGACTGTTAGATTCTGAGGAACTATATCTTTAGTTCCTACATTGTAATACAACGTTAAAAAAATAGAGCTACCATTGAATGGACTTTCTTTTTACTGATCCAACTTGCAGATATTCAAACTACTTAAGAAGTTGTTCAATTAATTTTCAATTGGAATTATAAGATCTCTTTTAATTGATTTTTTATATATATTTTGATATTTTACATTGTTGAATGGATCAATTTGAAAAGAACTTGATGATGACAAGATTTTCAAAATCAGAGTTATTAAAGCAAATTGGAAAAATAAAAAATCAAATCGAAAAGTAAAAAATGTACGAACAGTAGAGAAGGAGAAGAAAATTGTATATCTTTTAGTTACAATACTGTGACTTTTATAGCTAAATACAACAAATATGTTAAGTTAAAACTAAGGGAAAATGTGATTTCAGAAAATCAAATATACACCAAAAATCAAGGAATCAAATATACACAGCATTAGGGAAATCAAGGTAACACTGAATGAGTCTGCACATATCCAAATCATTTTGACTAAGCTGCTGATATCTTAACAAAAAAGTTCAAGATTTTTACGGTTAACTTGGTGAATTGATTGAATATTTAGCAGTTAGATTTTTTTCACAATATTTAAAGTTTGTAATAAACTTGAGTTACTATAAAACTAAAAAATATCTTCGATATAACTATTAATAAATTTTACATAGTTATGTTTACTAAAAATTTATATTTTATGTTTGCTTAATGCAAAAGATTGTTAAATTGATAATAGAGAAATGAAATAGAGAGATACGATTCATGATTTATGTTAATTTTAATATAGGAAGAGTTTGTGTTAAAAATCAATTATACTTACATCATTTAATACATTTATCTTAGCATTTAATAGGGAAAAGAATAATATTTAAATATGTTCAATATTCATTAACATTAAGAAACAGATCGTTAATTAATTACTTTTTATTTCTTTTTAATACTTATATTGCTCATTACTCTATCTTAATATTAAAATACATTATTTATATTTCTAATAATAGTCCACATATCTTCTCCCTCTACAATAATTGTTTCTCGTTGAAGTGATGCATTTTGCTATAAATAAAAAAGGGATAGCTAATTTTAATTTGTTGAACGTTTTATGATTTTTTTCCAACTCAATGTCTAACCTTTTAATTTTTTAATTGAATGATCAATTTTTTAAAACTTTAACAATTCAGTTTAAAACAATAGTTTCGTTGGCAATTTATTGATTTTGCTAACGAAATCTTTGTTGTTCACGTAGATGTCTATTTGAATTATTTTTTTAATCTACTCAAGTCTATATATGGTTAGTATTTTTTTTTGAAATTTATATGGTTAGTATTTTTTCAAGTGAATATCTACAATTCATAAACAATAAAGATTTTGTTAACTAAATAATTAATAAAACTAACGTTTTGAACTTAATTATTAAAATTTTAAAAGGTTGAACACTCAACTGTTAAAAAACTTTAACACTATATTAAAAAAATTCCCAAAAAGTTAGAAAATTTAGAATTAGTTATGCTTGTAACAAATTGTTAATCTTTCATTCCATTCCTAAGAAGTTTCAATACGTCACATCTCTCCAGTTAATTTTCCCTAGTCCATCATAAATATTTGAGCAGACAAGTCAGTTGAAAATCATGCATGCCAGAAATTCAGAGGTTGTATCTGTCATGTTCAAGAGAACCGGGTAAAGGCGTACAGGGCAACTCCTTATGAAGCTATCGTTGTATAGTTACAGGTACTTATATTGATTGGGGAAGAAGACATTTGACAAGTTGTGTCTGAAGGCAGACATGTAACGGAAGAGATGTGGGTATAACAAGATGCATGATTCAGTTTCACAAATGGAATAACTTTGACAGTTGGATGGATGGAGGAATATATATTGGAGTCCCAAAAAGAAAGTATAAGATCGAGTGCATGAAGGGTACAATACTTGATGCAGAAAAGAAGGCAAAAAAGAGATACAAAGTGGAGGTAAGCCAACAGAGAAATGATGCCTCATTTGTCCCACAAAGTGAAAGAAGGAAAAGAGAAAGTAGAGAGAAGAAAGGAAAATAAAATAAAATAAAATAAAAACAGCTTTTATGGGGGAATAAGAAGAGGGGTTGGATGATTGAACTCTGGTAAAGAGGGACTGATCTTCCGTAAGAAATTTGAATGTAAATTTCCAAAATCTAGACGTACAACATATCTGCATGGTTCTTTATGAAAAGAGAAGAGCTGGTAAGAGAGAAAAGCTGGGGAAGGGAGAGAGTGGCAGGCATTGACAGGACGTGAATCGGCTAGAGATTGCGGTGGAAGTGGAAGTAGAGGTGGAATAGTAGTGTGATAATGGTAATGATATATAGTAATAATAATAATAATATATAGAAAGATAGATAGCAGATAGTTATAATCATGGGGGAAGCATATTCACTTTCCTCTTTGTCATCACTTTCTAAGGCATGATTAGAAAAAAGTTGAACAATCTGCTTCTCTCCTCCCCCTCTTCGGCCCTCCACTCTTGTCCAATACACACCCAAACAAAAAGACTTGCTTCCCAAGACTTCTACATTGCTAAATTACTAAATTATAGGAGAAAAGTTGATGCATGCGTAGTTAATAATACTTAATGTGTCCTAGTTGATTTTGACCTTACACTAATGCTCGAGGCTTGTAATGTAAGCCACCATATATATAGTGTGGGGCTCTTCCAAGATTATTAAATAATTATATATATATATATATATATATATTAGGACGGGGTTATTTAAAGGTTAGTGGTGTACTGAGCTCCTCAAAATTTAAAAAATTAAATATTTGAGCCTCCTATCTTAAATTCCTGGCTTCAGAACCAAATTTCTCCGACTTGACAGCCACTTTTCAGTTAAAATATATTACTTTATATGCTTCTTTAAATATTTATATTTTTAAATTTCATATAGGAAATGAATATTACAAATTTTATATTAAAAAAAGAGAGATGAAACATAAAAGATAAATAAATTAATTTCTTAATTAATATTTTTAAGTTATTCTCTTAAATTTAAATTTATATTGTTGTCAAGTCAGTCTAAATTTAGAGTGTTTACAAATCATCTTTGAATAAAATAATTTACAAGATATTATAATCTTTTCTATATGTATTTTCTAGTGTTGTTTGATGCCTCCGTTATAATATTGTAATACCCAACAAAGCTTTTCTTAGAATTGTTTGAATCCGTTGTAAGATAGTAGTGCACATCATTTATTCAACAATTTAAGCACCGCCGTGATATTTTTGACCCCAAACTTACGTACCAGTGCACTTATTACTTGACAGGGGACTAGGTTTTATATCCCAAGAGCCTAAATGAAAAGGCCCAATAAATGAAAACAAATCTCCCTCAGCTATTCTCAAACTTACGATGCTTGAACCATTGAGCCCAAGGCTCTTCAATCTTTTAATTTCTGTGAGCATCTTAAGAGAACGATGTTGACAAATAAAGATAAATTTCCTTAGCATTGCGGATTTATCAAGCTGGTTATATTGCTTCCCATGGAGTATGAAAATCGTGAACGACAGTGAGAAACTGAAGCGAGCTTTCAGTAATACCTGGCATGATCTGTAGCAGTTAATGCTAACAAGTTTATAAAATACAACATTTAATAGACAAAGCAGATCAACTAATGCCAACCGTTGAACTAGAGATGGCCACGGCGAGGGTACATGCCAAGTCAGTTCAGCATACATTTGAATCCATAATTACATGGTGTAGACGTGTCCACTCTCATTTTCCAACCCCAGAAGCGTAACGAGGCTAGCATGTCCCTGAATCCTGGATAAAGTTTCTAAAGCAGTCTAATTGGATTAGCAAGTCCATAAATTCCAGGAACATCCTGGATAAAGTTTCTATGATGAGTGAATTTACATACAAAAAGGCGCTGGAAACACGTGGGCAACGGACCTAATATAAAACAAGGAATATTTGGATTCACTTCGTAAATTTTGGATTTTTACAGAACGTACAGTTCCATTTAACTTGTGTATTATAACCTCAGTCTGTATACTGATCAATTATTTCCATGTATGAAGTAGTTCACTCAGACTCTAAACTAGCGACAGTGGATTATTCCACAAGATACGACAGAACTTCAGCAGCTCCAAAATAAAACCAAGAAAATGTTATACAAAAAGAATTCCACCTTATCATTTTTCAACTTGATTTCACTTCTCTCCACCCATCAGGTAGAATGAGTCTCACACTCAGATCTGAAACCTTAACCACAATTAAAACCATGCGTTTCTACATCTTAAGGATTCCTGAGGCAAATGCACTCTAATGAACTATAACACAAAAAAGTTAGTAAATAAAGTCATCATGCTAGGACTTTTTCTCTCCAAGTTGATCACAAGAATTCCAAGAATGCAAGATAACAAAACAAATCTCAACAACAATAAAACAAAAGAAACGATAACGTAGCCGCAACCAGCAAAGCCACCAAAATGACATGAACAAATGCACATAATTTTAGCATAAGACTAGAGCTGTCACATGTGTTATATTACATATAGACTTCCATGCCAAAATACTTTAAGGATCGACACACAGGACAAAAGCTAACCTTACTTTCACAATCTTTACACAGGCATAGGTGCTTACATGGTAACAGAAGCATGCGAACTTCTTTAATTCTGCAAACCTTACAAGTCATCAACTCTTTCATGTGATTATTTTTCTTGCAAATCAAGCGAAAATCACTGGCACGACCAATAAAACAAGAAGCTGTGTCATCCACCTCACTGGTGCCACATCCTTCTTTACTATCTCTGCTTTGTGCATAGGCTTGTTCAAGCTTAAATTTGAGGGCATGTATCGTGTTCTCATTGTAAATTGCATGTTCCTGCCAAGCACACAATTCCACAGAGAGCTGTTCCATTCGCTCTTCAAGTTCTGCATTCTTCTTGTTAATGCTGTCCATCTCTGCTTCTTTTGCATGAAGTTTTTGTAGAACTTTCTCTTCCATCAGTGAGATAGTTTGAACTTGGTTAGTTTGATAATTCTCTAGGATATTCTGCTGCAATCGATGAACCTATCAGAGAGGCAGCAAGTCATTAACACTTCAGAAGCAGCCGACCAGATTACCCACAAAAAGAAGCAAGCATTAAATTGATTTCTACTTTGTTCAAATTAACAATAGTCACTCACACAAAAGAAACAAAAAGCCTTACACACTTTCATGTAGTTATGTTTCAGACACATGACAAATAGAATGCCTAGAAAACGATATCTTACTTCTAAACACGTCCCACTTAAATTTCATCATGAAGAATAGAATCCTAAATGAAGAACAGAAAGCAATTAGTCCTATGTTAACATTGACAACATATGAATAAAACTTGTATAATTGTGCAATTCAGACAGTGGTAAAAAATTGCACCACTTGTGAACCCCATTATGATGCTGCATTCCAACAAAATCAAACAGAAATAACCCTAAATGGATAATAAGCTCATTTTGCCTTGCATGTACAATCAAGTCTTGAAACAAAACACACCTCGACTTTGAGGAATCTGTCAATCTCTGCATCCTGTCGCAGTAGTTCAAGTTCAATATCATCACCAATGAGTGATATCAAAGCAGAATCACCAGAAGTTGAGGCGTGGGTATTGTCGAGGGACAAACCCAACCCCGTGGAAACTGATCTAGCTTGCAAGAAGTCAACAGATGACATTGGTGAATTATTCTGAAAAAAATCTTGCTCTTTGAGTCTCTTTCTCTTAGGTTCCAGTTCACAATTCCATTGCAAATCAACTCCCACATCACTCACATCCGAAACAGGACCCACAGCCGGTCCCGCCACATGAACTACAACAAATGACAGACACAGGAAACACCCAAATAACCTTTTAACTAGATATTCCAACTCAATTTCAACATTACCAATTAGGGTTTGACTATTGAATAAGGAAAAAATCTTCATTTAGCAAGTAATGCTCAAGGAAAGCCACTAATTAAGAAATTTGTAACTCAGATATATGATTGAGGGAAAAAAAAAACCCTACATTTCAATTTCCTATAGTGTCAAAACTACAAAAAATAGGATTTTGAGAAAAACTACACAAAAGACGAAAAAACCATATAGAACAATATAATTACAGAGAGAGAGAGAGAGAGAGAGAGAGAGAGAGGCAATACAAGGAGGTACGTAGGGAGGATGCTGATATTGGTTCAGCAAATTAGGGGCGTTGATCAGAGCAGCTGGCGGTGAAATCTGGCCATCGGCTGAGAACAAGTCTCTGGAAATTAGACACCCCAAAAAAAAAAAACAGAACCATTACTTCAAGAACATTAAGGAATAAAAGCTAAGTAGGTAATATAAAAATAAAAGTAAAACTGACAAAACGAAACTCACCTCAAGGTCTTGGGTGGTTGGGGCTGCTGTTGTTGAGGTTGGTACTGTTGTTGAAAAAGGTGCTGCAAATGAAGAGCCATGAAGAAGAAGAGGAAGAAACACCACAGCTAGAGAGAGAAAGGGGATTTGGTTTGTAGATGGCGACGGAGGGGATTCTCTAGAAAGTCCCTCAACTAATACGGGTTTCCAGTTGAGATGGTTACAGTTTCATTCTTTTGCAACATGGTGGTTAAGTCCGTTAGAGATACTTTAGTAAGGTATGAAAATTCCACATATTTAGGGTTCGGGATTTAAATTTAAAAAGATTTGAGATTTTTATATTTCAGCGTCAAATTTAAATGTAAAAAGATTTGAAATATCACAAAAAAATCTAATATGAATCCAGTTTAAAAATTGAAAAAAATTCCTAAAGCTAGCAAAATGTCAGAAACCTAAAAGAAAGTCGTTGAATTCAATTTTTTAAGAATTAATTATTTTAAAAATTTATTTCATAAAAAATTATATTAATTAAACCATCAATATTCACCTTTTAGAGCTTTCGGATTAACCCAATCTATTCGGTTATAGGAAAATAAATTTAGGGGACGCTTGGTTCACATAAAGTAATGGAAATAGTAATGAGAATGAATATAGTGAAGAATGAGAATAGATATAATCATTATAATTATGATGGTTGGTGAAGATGAAGGAATGATTACTATTACTATTGATGGTGGTTGGTTTGTTAAAAATGTTAATAAAAATTTGTTTTATAACAAATTTTAAATATATTTTAAATAATTATTTTTAATCTATGCACCCTAATTATAATGACAAAATATTTAAAATCAAGTATATTGCGATTTTTCCTTTTCGATAGCTTTTGAAGAAAAAAATACTCTAGTATTTTCTTGTATCAACATATCATTAGTTACATAATATCCTCAAAATATAGATTAATCATCCAAAATATTGTGTAATTTATCGACACAACCGTAATATCCACCATTTCATTGTTACAGTAAAATCAAATAACATAGTTTAATATAATTTACTTTCATCTGATAATACAAATGATGTTATATTTAAAGTAATTAATGAATAATATTTTAATTAATTACAATGTAATTAACTAATTAATTAATTATATTTTAATTAAATAATTAATTACATCTTAATTATATTTTAATTAATTAAGTTTAGTTAATTATATTTTAATTAATTAG
>JANIPN010000006.1:6612530-6624828 GCA_027478595.1 Erythroxylum anguifugum
TATTCAATTTAAAATAAATATATTTGTTTTTATTCATTCAATATGATCATAAAACATTTTTTCACATCTAAAATATATATAGACAATATTATATATGCATATATTTATTTTTTAGAAACTTCAAAAGTTATGTAAAAAATTTTAAAATTTAGACTAATGTGTGATACAATATAAAGCCGTCTATTATTTTATTAAAAATTAAATTATTTTACAAAATTAAATTAACATCTAATGTCTTTTAAATATACAAGAAATTCACCATTTTAGTAAATATATGATTTTAGCATTGAGTTATTACAAACAATTCTCAAAATGTTTTTATTTTTAAAATGATTTTAAGTTTAAATGTCAAATGAAGCTTTTATATAATAATTAAAATGTCTTATATAAGTCAAGAAATTAAAATCCATTTATAATAAGTGAAAAGTTTGATTTTTTATTTAAAAATTAAAAATTAAAAATTGTTTTTTATTTATATCATATTTATAATTAGATAATTATTTGATAATTTAGTTATATTTTACTCAATAATTAATTACAAAGAGTTACTTTCAATGACATCTTAAATTATATTATGAGAGACTTTGATAAATTAAAGTAAAATAAATTTATTAAAATCGTTGTATATATGATATTTTTGTTTCAAAATTATTGGTTTCTTTTGAACTGAAAATTTATATTTGAACTAAAAATTTATATTCATTTCAATAAGTAGTTTGCGTTAATTTACATTATATATTAAAATTTTCCAACATAGTATAAAATTATTTTAAACTAAATTATCATTTACTACGTAACTTTATTTGCAAAATATAATTATTTAATATACAATTAAATTGTACTCATATAAAAAATTATTATATAATTATACAATAAAATACAACAATTACATGTTCATAATTTTATCTTATTTTATTAATTTATGGCTTTATTTTTCTTCATTTTTTCAATATCTTTTTAGCGTGTATAGTTGGTTATTTTTCCCTTCATTCTAGGTTTGTCAACTTTCAAAGATGGATAGAAATGCCAACAAGCATAAAAAGTATGCTAAAATGCCAGAAAATAAAAAACGTGAGCTTCTACAGTGGCGTCGAGAAGCTTATGCTACAAAAAAGAGTAATGCTACTCTGTCTTTTTTTGGTTGTGGAAATAAGAGATGTAAAACTGATCTGTCCAAGATAATAGATAATTTAGATCGACCTAAGTTGTCTATAGGAGAACATCGATGTCAACCAATTCGTGATCAACCTGTTTATTCTACCATTAATAGCATTTCTGTAGATGGTCAACTGTTTCTTCATCCATCCAGTAGTTAATTGGTATAAAATCCATCTATTAACTTTAGCGTGGATGATGTTAGTATGAATCATTCCTCTCTTTGGCTTGGGGGAAGTTGTTGGTACTGAATTAGCAGTCGAAGAGTCTAATAATATGCATCCTAATTTTGATTATCTAAATATATCTTCCTCTTTTGTTCTATCCACCTCAATGGCACCTGTCGAGGATTAAGGTATAAATCTTCTTAGCTATATTCTTTCTAGTTTTCTATTATTATTGCTCCTTAAAGTGATCAACCCTTTTATAAATCTTTTTAGGGATAAACCATCATCATTCTCAGTCAAAATTTGTGTGCTTAAAGGATTGTCCTACTGAACCTCTACAGCTTCCTTTTGTTTCCAGCTGTGAGCATTGTGATGCGAAAAGATTCTATTTAGAGCCCCCATCATTTTTTTGTTCGTCAGAAGAGATTTTCATTGTTGCTTCTCAAATGTCATATGCTCTATAATGATTTTTTACTGATGGAGATGAAGAGTATGAGCATTTAAAGAAAAATATTCGTACATATAATAATAATGTGGCTTTTATTTCGTATGGAGTTAGGTATGATCGAGAATTAACAAAAAATAAGAAAGGTGTTTATACATTTCGTGTTCAAGGTCAAGTTTATCATTTCTTTGACAGTTTAGTTTCGATAACTAATAAAGTGTCTGGTATCCAACTCTAATTTTTCTATATTGATGAGGAACTTACAAGGACAAAAAGTTGTGATAAATTTGATAAGGATAAATTAAAATTGATTACAACAGTCCTAGAACATAATCCCTATGTTAAGTTCTTCAGGAGTCTTAGGGATATTTCGACACTTGACAATCATACAATAGTCTTGAGGTGTTATCTTGGCCTTAATCAACCTTTATACAATCTTCCTACTACATCACAAGTAGCTACTATGTAGATTGAGGCAGATGATGAAAGGGTTGATAAATCTCCACACATCTAAGTCTATAGTCATTCAGGCACAAGTTATAGAATCCAATCTTACTATGCCTGTTATGATCCCCTTCAATATCCTCTTTTATTTCCTTGTAGTGAATCTGGATGGCATCGTGGAATTAAGCGGTTGTTTTCAAAAAGAATGAGGAACACTGCTTTAAATGAGGGATGTGACGTTAATTTCAATTCTTTTGTTGATCCATCTTATCTGTTTAATATGGAGAATACAGGCAAGTTTTTCTTTTCCTATTTCATTTTATAGTGTTGTCTAACCTTATGCTTTTATTTATTCAATTTGTTTGTATAATTTTTGGTTGCTAGTCAACAATGCTATAAAGATGGCACTATTTCTGCTAGAGAGTATTATTGTTATAGGCTCCAAATAAGAGAACATGAACAGTTAATGCTACTCCATAGCTTAAGGCTACGTCAGCAATTTGTTGTGGGTGCTTATATAAAGAATGAAACATCTAGACTTGATTTCCATAGAAAGAGACAAAATAAGATAAGGACAAAGATATTGCAGGATATTTTAGATAGTATTGCCATCGGTTAGAGTGAAGGTTATCGAATTGGTCGTCGAGTTGTGCTCCCAACTTCATTTGTCGGTGGTCTAAGAGACATGAAATGTTGTTATCTTAATACAATGGCTCTAGTACAGAAGTATGGTAAACCTGACATTTTCCTCACCATAACTTGCAACCTAATGTGGAAGGAGATTCAAGATAACCTTAAGTTTTATGAAAGCCACAAGGTAGGCCCTGATTTATTGGCTAAAGTTTTTAGAGCTAAATTTGAGATCCTTAAAAATGAACTAATTAAGAAACAGATCTTTGGAGAGGTTGTCGCATATGTTTATGTTATTGAGTTCCAAAAGTGTGGTATGCCTCATGCTCATTTGTTGCTGATACTTAAGCCACATTCCAAATTACTTAATCCAGAATCTTATGACCAAATCATATCTGCTGAAATACTGGACGCTGTTCAAAATTTGCGATTATATTCTCTTCTCATTAAACACATGATCCACAATCCTTGTGGTTATATGAATAAAAACAACCCTTGCATAAGAAATGGTGTCTGCAAGAACCATTATCCTTAAAATTTTGCTCCTTTTACTGTCCATGGTGAGGATAGTTATACATGTTAAAAAAGGAGAGATGATGGTCGAAAAGTAAAGATTTGTAAGTATAAGGTTGATAATAGATGGGTAGTTCCTTATAGTCCATACCTTTTACTTCTCATTAATTGCCACATAAATGTTGAAATATGTTCTACTGTTAAGCTTGTTAAGAATTTCAGGTGTTGCATTATCCACATGGTTTGATTCTGCAATTCTCATTGATCCGCCAATACAAGAAGTTGCAGATTTTAAAAATTGGTGGTCCTACATTTATCATCTTTACTTTTCCAACAAACAAACTTCTGTACACATTTTTAGATGTTTTTATTCTTATGCTTATAATTACCATTTTTTCAAGGCCCAACAAAATACAAGCAGCTAAAATACATTGTTACCTAATAAGCCTACCTCAAATATGATCCTGATGTATCTTTTGAATCAAATTAAAAAATGTCAAAGATCATTTTCCTAAAGTCCACCGATAAGGTACATACATTTTATATTCTACAATGAACTTTATTTCTCACCTATTATATATCTATTTTCAATAATCCAAACGAACATCTATTTGTATCTTTCCAGACAACATGGATTAAAGCTCGTATTTCCTTTCAACATAATATACAAAAATATTGGTATATAAGCTGCAAAAAAATGTTTTCGCTCGACCACAACTACATATGGGGTTACATTTATATGTAATTCTTGCAAGGAGAAACATCAAGCTAAACCTAGGTTCAAAATATATCCTAATGTGATTTTAACACATTCCTAAGATACTCGTACGTTAACTTAAATTTAAGATCATTCATATCAATTCTAAATACAATTTTTTGATATTCTTTTTTTATTCAAATGTACATCTTCTCATTTACTTTCCTTTATAAATGTAGATGCCGATATGAAGTTGATTTGATTGACAACACAGGAACTTTCACAACATCTATTTTTGGTGAACTTGCTAAAAATCTCTTGAACTTCAATGCAGTTGAAGCTATGCAGTATTACAACCAGATTATATTTTTATAATTATTACAAATAAAAATACATTTGATTTTTTTTTGACATCTTTATTGTATGACTAATGATCTACATTTTTCTCTTTGGTAAAAAGAGTATTGAACTTCCTCTCTCGTTAAGGTCCATGCTAAACTGAAAACAAAAACCTTTCTCGTTCATATCAAATCTATTCACATGCAACCATTGGACGGAAGGCAACGCTTCATTGTTATTTGTTACCACCAGATTGATGATTCTGAATTAGAGGAAGGCTCAACTTCAAGCGAAAAAGGAGATAATGACAATGCTTAAATGAGACTCGCAACTATTTAAGGTACTTATCATTATTTATTCAAACATTTTTTCATATTTATATTCATCAAACTATTTCAACTCTCCTTTTTTTCACCCCTCACAACCAAAACTATTGATAACTTTCAATTTTCTAGCTGATGATTGCACCAAAAACCACAATCATGAATTCTAAACACACTTCGCAATAGCTAAGTATATACCTTTCATTAAAGATTCATTATTACTAGCATTTTACATTTTACCCTTCAAACTACTTCATAATATTTACTTCTGGACATTTTATATAACTATATTTTAACGTACATCAATTCACCTTTGTGGTTACTTTTACCTCTTCATAATATTTACTTCTGGACATTTTATATAACTATATTTTAACGTACACCAATTCACCTTTGAGGTCACTTTTATCTCTTATCAGTTCCTATGTACAAATTAAATAATTGTCTTTTTTTGTTGTATTTATTATGTTTTTTCTCATACTTCGATTATTTTAATTTTTCCTTCCACCTCAAACTAACCTCTACTCATATACTTTGGTTTTTTTATATTTTCAAAAGACATTCTTGTTTCTTCTTTGAGAGTTAGACAGTGTCTTGACAAAAGATTCAAAGAAATTAAACCAGAATTGATGCCAACCTCAAATCTTCCTGTTGATGACCGCAACAAAAAGCTCAAATTATAATAAACTTTTCATCATATCTAAGACAACCTAAACATGCAACTTTTACTGATGATTAATTAAAGTTGCTACCTCATAAGGTAAACTAAAAACTTATAAATAACTTGACCTATTATTTGCTTTTTTCATATCTTTCCCCTGCTTTTTTTTAAACCATTTATCTTACCCCTTTACTTAAATAGACTTTCGCATGATCCAAAAATAGTTGTCCAATATATTTAGCACATTCTAGTTCAACTAGTCGTTATCGTTTTGTAAATCTCACTACATATTTGTGCAGTGAGCACCTGCTTTTTAAAGTACTTCAAAGAGGCTGCAAACAGTATGTACCCGTCACTCCGTGTCAAATTTAGTCGATATTTAAATCTTGGTAGAGGTCTGATTTAAAAAGAGGAAATTAAGTTGTGATCCTCATACTTAACTGAACCTATTGAACTGGATGCTGGGCATTTTTGAGCCCCTTGGGCTAAATACACCAGGCCACAACTGTTAGCCCCCGAAATGTCTTATACATGCACATGTTCAGAGTTGTACGGCTGATCCAACAAATTGACACACAATGATACAACAAGCGGTCTCGTGCTTCATAAGGAAAAATAAGCTTCCCAATTTAACCTATAATGAAGATGCGATTTATAAAGATTACATCAACAGAGCTTCCATTCTGCTATTTGTATCTTTATGCTGTGTACATGTGGTATGCAATGACAAAAATCCAACTACAGAGATCACAGAATGAAAGGCAATGGAAGGATGCATCAAATTTAAGGATGGAAGTTAAATAGTAAAGAATGCCTAATCTCCGAGGGAACACATCTGAAACCTTGATTAGAGGTCGATGGGTTGGCCGTATATCAACAAAAACCACCCAGAGGGTATGATGATGACAGTTCATTTGACATCCAGCAGCTTTCAAAAGGCATTCCCCGGAGCCCAATCATTTATCAATAGCGAGTAAATGAAATGAATCATTATGCCTTCTGTTCATATGTGTTCTCAAGAACTTGAACTCCTGGCCCATATATCAAACGACAGCGATCACTGAATGAACCAATCATTCGGGAGACTACCTCCTTGAAAAACATAGACGCCACCTGTCAACCAAAGTCATTGCAGAAATCAGGAGATTATCTAGTTATAGGGAGTAGAATTATATGCCAGCCATGCTCAAGAGGATGGCTTTCAAGGAGATTTGAAGGAGAAAAAAATATTATCATTTCAAGCAATATAGTATGTATTATCCTACTCACTCAGAAGGCCTTGTTCTTCCCAAACATCACACCCTAGTCCATCAATACTGGAAGGGCTTGGATATAGTGTTCCAACATTTCTTTAGTTCCAAGAACCATACCATAGCAATTTTTTTACTTCATTAATTCGTCCGTGATGAGGTAAAGAAGGTTCATTTTCACAAAAACACTGTTTGACTAGGTAGTTATATCCAAATACAAATTATGCTTCTCAAAAACTCACTTCATCTTCAAGTATCTGCATTTGACACTTTAATTATGGATATGATCCTCAACATTCCAAACTAAGGAGAATTTATCATAATATGATCTAATCTTCAAATAAAGTTCAAAAAATGTTAGAATATAAATCCTATCCTTATAATCTTGCAGTTTGAGCAACAAAAACTATCAAAATCCTAAAATGTTGAATTGAGCTTGCATAATGACCTGAAAGGATAGGTGAAAGGGTGAAAGGTGCTATAAACATACATTAGTACTTGGAAAATTTGACAAAGAAAGCAAATTTCCTAAGTCGATATAATGCTGGTGTGCCATAATGCTTCATTGGAAGATCCATATCTCAAATTTCAAAATGTTCACAAAATCAAGTCATAAACTTATAAATATGCAACTTATACCTGTCTGTAAAGTGGTGACTGGAACTTAAAATCTACCAAAAAATAAAGGTCACAAGTGCCTGGTACTGGCCCTGCGTTGAATTCCCAGATGTTTATTAAATGATCGAAAAGGGAACTCTCTGATGATGTTGTCTGCAAACAATGTAAAATAATAAGGCCTCGAAAACCTGAATCAATAAAATGTTGAGATGCACACTAAAACAAAGAACAGTATATTACATTAAGAAACAAGGGCAGTTTCCTTCATGAAATAGATTCTAGCAAAAGAGAAAGGCATAATATTCAGAAAGTCATCTAATCAAGGACATTCAGTCAAATACCTTGTTGCTGCCTCGCTTTGAAAATTGAACTTCAAATTCATTTTAAAATTAAAAATGAAGCACATCCACTACACATACGATCCCAGGCACAAAATCTTGATAGCCCTAGTCTGCTCTGCTTTTCAAAGATAGAGTTTTCAACTTGTATCATCACATTGCTCTATAGCTTTAGCTTCCACAACGAAAGAACCGCTAAAATTTCAGCTAACGTTCATATCCCCAACCGGCTCATTTTACCAATGGCTAAACCACAGTATGGCGGCCAATAATAGGTCATACGTTCAGTTGCATAATTCACGTTAGAAGAAAATCAATCTCTACAGCTAGATGTCTAAATAAAGCATGTCAAACAAATAGATTACCTTTATGCGTTTTGGTCTGTCTAATTCTACATGAGAAATGTAGCTCTCAACCAGAAACTTAAAACCAATCTCCAACTCAGCATCAAACGATCCATCCGGAAATCGTCTTATTATCTCAGAACGCTGACACCAAGGAACAAATCCATGATACAAATCAACTGCCGCAACTACATCAAACAACTGATTTGGAGAGTACCTGCACAGCAACGTTTATATTTTACCTCTCCCTAAAACAAAAGACCGAATTTTAATAAATAAACGCAAAACAAATTCATTGATTCGTGACTAAAAGAAAAAGGGACAAAGAAGAAAAAATTTACCCCAAAACGCGCCTCTCTTCGTAAACCTTGGACAAAACACCGCCTTCTTCGCCATCACCGCAACCAAGAAAGCGTCTTTTCTGAACGATAGCATTTGGGTTATTGTGAAAGCTCCCTAACGTGAGATTAAAATCCTTTTGGTTATCAATTACTTGGTGATTGAAAGACGGACCACCACCGATGTTAGTCAGGCACCGAATCTGATAGAGCTTGTGCGCATAGCTTTTGGCTGGGAAAATGAACCGCTTGGCTCCATTCTTACGCGTCATTAGGTTGAGGACGGTCCGTGAGGTTGCCATGAACGGCGGCATTTAAAATACTTGCAATTACAGACCCCAATGTTGTAAGAATGAATAAGCCTTGAAGCCAAATAAGAAATGAAGAAGAAGAAGAAAAGTAGTATAATCAGAGCATGGAAACCCTAACAAATTTGAGGAAGAAGAAGATGATACCTTATAGAGAGATAGTTAAGGCGCGAATGGGGAATGCGAAGAAGAAGAGGAGAAGAAGTTAGGGATTTGAATCAACAACAGTCTGAGAAATGTCAAAGCTCATTTGCCTGCTTTGATTTTTCTGCACGTGTCTGACTATGCTAAAGCCGTTGCGTATTTGAGTCATTTTGATGGTTTTCAACTTTTCATGGTCCTTGTTGGCTGCTTTCCTTCTAATTTCCCTTTGTAATAACATAATTTAAACATTATATTTCTTATTTTTAACATTAATTTTGATTTTTTATATAATAATTATTACTTTAATCACTAATTCTTGTATTATTTATGTAAAACGTTTTTTTTAAATAAAACTAAAAATTAAAGTTTAAAATATAATTAAAAATATTTTTACCTATTAAAAATTTAATTAAAATATTAAATAAAAATTAAGTATTTTTACAATTTTAGTTTTAAAAAATTATTAATTTATTAAAATTAACCGATTAATTAATAAGTTAATCAATTTTTAACTATAAAAATTATTAAAATAAATTGAACAAAAAAGTTTTAAAAAAAATTTAAAAAAAGTTGCAACGATTTAAAATTTTACGATTAAATCGGCTCAACCAGTTAGGCTTTCTAAGCATTAATTAAAATTAAGGAATAATTATCATTTAAGGATAGATATTTTCATTATTTATGATATGAGGTTAAAATGATAGAAGCAGGCAAACAGCAAACGAAATACTATACTATACACAACTCCTATCCCTGTACACAACCTGAGCATGAACTTTATAGCAACTATGTCAGTTTCCTGATATGCTAAGCATCATATATAAACTATACACAAAAAGAACAAACTAAAAGATTCGTAGCTACTAATAGTGATTTCTCTATCTAACTCTTCTTTGGATGCAACAAATCGAAGTGAATATTTTGATATTCTACTTCAGTTGCTTCGTGGCTAAAAATCTTTAACACAAGCCAGCCAAGCTAACCAAGCTCCACTCGGTGGTGTCAGCTCTTCATTAGGGTGCAGAAAAGCACCTCTTAGCAGAATCACTTGTCGGGAGGCTTCCCATTTGGGACAACCTGCAGTAACAATTGATAAGAGTAAGGATGGTAGTCCAGAAATTTTTGTGAGACAAAGTTAAATTAGGTCATTACCTGATCACTACTCGAAGCATCAGTTCTTGAAGTTCTCATCCTTTTTGAACAGCAAGAATTACTTGCCTTCTCAGTTTCAACATCTCTATCCACGAAGTTCTGATCTGATACTTCTACGAGAACAAGAACAATGAAAATTGTTTTAAAAGCAAGACAGTAAGTTAAGAATCAGAATGGTGCCATTCTCTCCATAAAAAAGGTATTAGAACCAGAAGTATTATAGATATCTATAACAGAAATATCATTTTTCAAACTTAATTCAATCATATATGAAAGAAAACATTTAAATCAATGGGAGGGATTGATTCTTTTGCTATTAGTCAAGCAAATATACGTTTTTAAAGGACTAACTCAGTGCACAAGATTCCCTATTTTAGGATGGTTGAAAAAGGGTCATTAATTGGACCCAACCTTCCCATTATATTTTACAAAGAAGTTGCTTTCATGATTTGAACCCGTCACTTTCTGGTAACAAAAGAGTAACCTTACGTTTCTAATAACTATAAATTAAGGCTCTAATTGTATTATGTAATTGATACAAGTCTAATTACTTTAAATTACATAGTGCCATCCGAGGAGTTTGGAAGTATCATACAAGTAAAAAGTAAACATAGAACACAGAATCAACCAACCCAACAAACACTTGTAGAAGTTAAGAAATAGAATTAAACAAGAAGGCTAATATGTCAACTTTTGAGAAATAAACCAAAAATTCTGCTGAGAGTACCTTTGCTGAAATCAACTAGCTCATGCTTATAGGAGAACGAGTGAGGTAGACGACAACTCTTTGAACTTGCTGCTGACCCGCAAGAAGTTGCCATCTTGCCATTTAAATCGAATTTTGGACTTTTGGATGCAGACGTCTCCTGGAGATCAGGAGATCCCACAGCTTGAGGTTTCCTTACAGACATAAAGCGTTGAATCCACGTATTTGCCAGATGATCACGGGATTCTTCTTTCATATTTCGTTGTGCTTGAGTCCTCTGATAATTCATTTTCTGCCATCAGCCATGTCAAAGAACCTTAAACTTGAATATATTTTAGACAAGGTACAGGACAACACATCAAAAACCAAACATATAAAGAGAATCCAACAAAAGGGGGCATCTTCCAACCTGACCAGAATGATTACAACCGCCGCAATGAACTCGTCGGTATAACTTTGGATCTGATGCTTCCTTCTGCAAGCGCCAGCCCTGAAGATTCATAGATTTATACAGTTGGGTGACGAATGATGTTTCCATGGATTTAAGATAAAGGCTATGTTTCTCATCCGTCCATTCTGTGGACATAGATTTCGTGACTGCTGAACCCTGCACAACACATTTAACAACACGATTATATTCTTTATTTAAAAGGACAAGCAATCATCAATCCCAAATTGGCAAAAGGGTTCGAATTTAAGAGTTCAGTCGTTAAGAAATTGAAAGAATCGTCTCTAATAATACCAAATAAATTAGGAAATGCAAGTGCTGGTAATAGATAAAGGATCAATGTCAAGAACCTTGTTGTTTATTGATTCCAAGTCTCCAAGTGGATGCAAGAACTTGGTCTGGACACTAACTACTTTATAAGGAAGGTCAATTCACGATTTTGCTTCAATTTCAAAGATCTAAGAGAAGCGTTGCACAGGTTTTATGTTCAGTCCATAAAAATCGAAGCTTTGGAGACGAAAAGATCATTTACAGACAAAGCCGTTCTACTCAATCTAAGGTGCTAAGAAGACACACAAAGTTCTTCTTTGTTCCTTTTCTTTGTGATTCTGTTTACTCGCTGGGTATTACATGGAAGAAAGATGGAAATCCAAGCTAACAGTCCAAAAGAACAAAAAGAGAACAACAACGCTCAACATATTGAAAAGGAAAAAAGAAAAAAAAAAGTGGTGGTGAACTGAAAAAAAAATTGCAACAAAAAGAAACTATGAACTAAAAAAGAAAAAGAAGACGAATCAGAGAATATGTTGCTCACCTCAGAAGTAGCCGACTCACCCGACTCGTCGGCCGTTAACCCTGACGTTTGAGATCTGATAACCCCACCTTCAATTCTCCTGAAACCATCCATTCTATTACTAACAGCACTCTATATTTCTGTGCAAATAACTCTTGTCGAAAGGCTTAGTCTTGTTTCTTAAGGGGACTTGGAGAAGAGAAGAACATAGAAACTTGCTCTCTTCTTGTTTTGGGTTTTGTAAGGGGTTGTTAAAAGTGTGACAACAGGAGATTACAGTGTCACGACCTTTACACGTGTCGTGGGACCATGAGTTGCCACGTCAGTTTGGTGAAGTGAAAGCCCAGATATTTTTTTCCGGTGGAAAATATCTCTTGCCTTCTCTTGTGCGCTAAGGTTGCGTGGCACCGTAACTGCACTTTCCTTGTCGCACCCTTGACCCTTTTTCAATCTCCGCCACACTTTATCATTGTAATCTCCCCGGG
>JANIPN010000006.1:6729221-6745215 GCA_027478595.1 Erythroxylum anguifugum
ACTCATCCACTTTCTTCTTATAATCTCCTCTCATTAAATTTCATTTTAATATTTCTAATTTTCATCAAAAGTTCGGGGTCCAACAATAAATACATGCTTTTATTTCATAAATTAATTTTAAATGCCTATTTATGCTTAGAAATAAATGAAGATATTTATATTTGAAAAATATTATATATTATACATGTTATAGTTGAATGAATTAAATTAAATGAGAAATGGAATTGTTTGAGCATCAAACTTATAGTTTAGGGTGTGGATTTTCTTTCTAAGCGTAGATTTTAAAGAGAATTAGAAGAAAGCTATGGTGGATCTACTAAAAAACAAGAGTCACATAAAGGATCTTAGAAGACTTAGAGGTAGATGTCTTACAAAATGTTATTTTTGTTTTTGGATATGGCATGTAAACATAAAGAAGTGAAGGATCTTACAGGATTTTATTGATAATTATATATGAATACATGAAAGTTATGTATGAAATCTGATTTAGATGTGTTGAAATGTATTGGAGGATGGGTACATTATTTTGTTAAGGAGTTTGACATGGAGATGGAGAGTTAAGTAGCTTGCGTGAGAAGTGTATTGAAGTTTCTTACAGGAGGTTTTAAGTAAATATAGAGGAAACTTTGCCTAAATTTTTATAAAGTGAATAGTAATTGCTAGAATAATGAGATTTAAAATAGAAAATGTTTTAGTTTGAAGCATTAGATATTTAAAAATATGGTAAATATGTTGATTTCATTACCGAGTATGGGGTGTTACAGATTGTGCAAAATTGTCAATGCAAAAAGAGTGGAGAGATAACTATTTCTTTTGTTGGTAAATTTGATAGTTTCTATTTTGCAGGTTTTAGACGCAAGCTCTTGGATCATTGATACAAAAGTTATAATGAGTCCTAACCTAATTGTTTTCCAAAACTTAATCAATTTTGAAATAACTTTCTTAATTTACTTAGTTGATGGAATAAACATGTTGATAAAGCTGGAATGTTCATTTAACATCGGAATTCCTTTTACATGATAGACATGGGATTTTTTCTACCAAAAAAATGGGGATCCACTTTGTAAAAGGTTGTATATGATAAAAGAGTTGTATAAATTACATATAGACATCATTACATATCCAATAAGACATGAATGACACATAATAAGTTCAATTTTTTAGACAACATTACATAAATTATAAGATAAAGTAACGAGTAAAAGGAAGTTGCAAAACAAGAATGGGCGTGGACAAAAATTAAATCATCCAAACCTATCTACATTACACATATGAACATAGTTAGTTACCCACCATTCTCACACCATCAACTGCATTCAATGCATAACCCAAAGAAGAATTGAGAAATTATATTCAACGAAAGGGACAATTAAGAATGGTGTGAAACATTTGCTGTAGCTATTGGTTTACCTAGTGCAAACACGAACGACAATGAAGAATAGTGTGCGATAATTTGTAGCTGATGCAAAAAAGAGTCAAAAATGTTTGTAGTTGGTCCGAGAACACCCTCTTATGTAAAGAGGAGTGAAGACAAAGTGTGCTACATGAAATCTCAATATAAAAGGGTAACAATTTGAATGGGTAATTTAGGGTTTTAACCATTTTCTTTTAAGTTTCTTCAATTTGCTTAATTATACTTAATTTGTTTAATTAACTCTCATGTGTATAATTTCATACACTATAATAATACGTGTTTGAGGTTTTTGTCTTCCTTGGCTTATCACGTAAACAATGTTAACAGAGATACTAATAATATGCAATATTTGAAAAAAATTTAAAATTTGAGTATCTAATTATCACTTTTTAAATTTCGGATTATAATTATAAATCACGTAAGCAATGTTAATAGAAATACTAATGATAAGCAATATTTAAAAAAATTTTAAAATTTAAATATTTAATTGATACTTTCGGACTGTAATTAAAAAATTGATCTTGAATTTTTTTTAAAGTTAACCCTCAAGCACATGTTTCTAGGCCGTTGACTATTAGATTAGAAGATAGCTATCCCTTAGACGTGCAATGCACAATTCTAAAGTTACCACCAGACCCGAGACTGAAACAAATTCAGCGTTAATTAAGGCAGGCAAAGCGGCAATCAATCTTATTTATTCTAGTCAGCAAACAAAATTCCATCCATCTTCATGCAATGAGTCATGACTCTCTCTACCAATTATAAGTCTTTTTAAGTCAAGTTTGTTCCCTCTTTTCCCACTTGCATTCAACTCTCCATCACTTTTCTAATCTCTACATCCAGGAAAACCTTACATCATGGGGTATTCATTAGTTGTGAAAGCGGTCATTGTGCTGTTGCTGTTTCTCATTGTTGAAGCTCAGGTGGATCGGACTATCTTCCACCAGGAAACTGAAGCCCTGGAATGGCCATCAACTATGTCCGCGTACGATGAGGTAGGGGACAATATTGTGGACGAAGATGATGGTGTGTCCGATAGGAGATCTCTGTACTGGAGATCAGCTGTGCATTATTACATATCATATGGGGCTCTTTCTGCAAACAGAGTACCTTGTCCACCTCGGTCCGGAAGATCTTATTATACACACGATTGCCACAAAGCAAGAACACCCGCCAATCCCTACAATAGGGGTTGCTCTTGCATTTCTCATTGCAGGAGATAGATTTTGCTTTTCCTCAGCTGTAATTTCTTTCGTAGAATGGACGTGCAAATTAGCTACCATGTAGTATATTTTTGTTCTTCTTGCCTGATAAAGACATATCAGGTCTAACATCTAAGCTGGTCTTGTCGTGTGCTCTGTTGAATATAAGTGGAACTGGATGAACTCGTTCTTCTGTTCTTGGATTTTTATGGTTGACTGGAATAAAATTGGTAGCCCATCTTATTATGTTGGTCCGACCAATCCATACCTATCATGAAAAATGCTAGGATTTATTGGTCCGCTGGTGGATTAATAATGTCCAAAATTAAGTGGTTTTGCTGGGATTTTCTTGAATTTTAATAATTGCTTTATTTAAATAAGCTTATACTTAAATAATAATTATTAAATTTTCTATTATTAAGTAAAAATTTCACTAGCACGCATGCAGAGTTTGGAAAGATTAAGTAGTATCTGCGATAGCCTTGCATCAAAAAAAAAAAGTATCTGCGATAGCCACTGCAAAACAACCTATAGACCTATTTTATTTCTTATCACCTTGGCCCGTAGTTTTCCATACACCGAATAGTTTATGCAAATCCTATTGACAGGCACGTGGTAGGTGTAAGGTGGCCCCCAGGATCAGGTAGAGACGGACGAAAAGTCTAACTTAACTTTTTGAATTTGATAACTATTTTAAATCAAATTAATAATAAAAATTGAATTAATTTCAATTAACCCAAAACCAACAGCCTAATTCATTCTAACTTCCCAAATGACAATCTTAATCATTTTTTATTTTTATTTTGGATAAAATTTTAAATAATATAAAAGCATTTTCAAAAACAGGGCTTTGAGAATAATTCACAAATTTGCTTAATCTTCTCTTGATGTTCTTCCGTGCTGTTAACAACAACAACATCATTAATATATAGGCAAAGTTTGAAAGCCCGCACAGCATAGCTCAATTGGTTATGGAAGGACAGATTTGTTCAAAGGTGCAAGTTTCGAATTCTACGATTTAGAGTGGGAGCAACATTCTTGAGTCCTTTGTGAGTTTTGAGGGTAGGCTCCTTGTAAGCCTGTGGGTTGCTCACCTCCTCCTTAGCGGGCCGCTGAGTACTTGGTTTATATCTTTCCTATTATTTCGTCGGGTCGAAATGTAGAGGGCCCTTTAGATTGGGGATTCAACCTTTTTGATCAAAGGCAAAGTTTGAAAAGATTCACCTTCATTAATAGTGAGGCTCTTTCACATGGTGATAAGATACTTGGATTGTGACACAAGTAAATAGAATTTCGAACGCTTCAATTGGTTAGACATAAAATTTTAAATAAAATGAAATGATTTATAATAAAATAAAATGTAAATAAGTATAATTTTAGAAAATTGTTATTTAGATAATAGAAGAGTTCGTAATATATAGTGAAATATTATTTGGACGTAAAGTTTATAATATAATAGTAGAAAGTCAGGGACGGAGCCATGTTATAGGGGAGGGGGCCAAATATTTTTTTAAAAAACATTACTTATATAATTAAAATTTTTAAAATTATAAATATAAGTGGCCTCCCTAAAAAAAAACTATATCTTTTCTTCTCTTCAACTCTGCACGCATAGCCCTCCTTCCCCGGCTCCCCTTAGAGTTGAGTCTGCCTCCGTCCCTGTAGAAAGTTATTTATTATTTTATATTCTATCCTAAACCTCTCAAATCAGATGTTTTTTTAATTTTTATTATGTAGGATGGAATGAGATGTACTATAAAACTTTCTATCTTTTATCTCATTCTATTTTATTATAAACTCTTTCCCCACGAAATAACATAATATTATATTCTATTCTATTCTGTTACTAATCTGACTGAACGTAGCTTTAGCGATATCTTCTATCCAAGATCTTACATTTACCATTTGCCTATTGACCTTCTGCGTAGAAATTATGCTTGCCAAATCACCAACAATGTGCACTTTTTTAAGCACAGCAATTGATAGGTTGGAACTTTTGGATTTGATTGGGTTAGGATTGTCTAGGTCTAACCTAACCCAAAGCCTACTGAAAATGACAATATGATATCACTTAAAAAAAAGAATTAAAAAAATAAACCAGATCTACCAACTCGGCCTGCCTTAAGCCTGTTTCACTGAGGGCCAGGCCAGTCATCCGCCAATTGGGCCAAGCCTAAGCCTGAACCTGTCATAATTTCATGTTCGCGTGTATGAACATTAGTTATTATATGTACCATTTTACAACTATATTCCACTTTAGTTGTCAACGCCAACTGGATCCGGCTGTTTTTGCAACAACGCGACATAAAATTTTGAACAGAAACTGCCATTACACACATGAACCAGTATCACGAGAGAACACATAAAGTGACAAAAACTGTAAGAAATTGTAACGTCGATTGCATGTTCAGAACGAACACAAAGTAATGATATACTAATGAATATATATATTATCCACTTCTACATTAATTAACAAAACCGGGATTGAATAAGAAGTCGAAATGGAGAAAAAATGGGGATTGGAGTCACTCGCACGTCATCACCGAATCCAATGTTTCACTTCACCACTTTCAGGTCAGTTTGGGCAATCAAAAAGTCAGAAACCGCGTGTCTCTTGTGCCCGTTGAGCTGTACCTCACCTCCATGCCTCTTTCTCAAAAACCACCAAAAGGAAAATATATTTAATTGTAATCAATCATATGTGCAAGAACTTTTTAGTGAAATTGCAGTGTTGAGTTTCTTTGAATCGAAAGTAAATTGGCACTCGATTTTCTTGTAGAATTTCGGTTTCACCAACTTCCCCAAGACGTAGGCTTTAGATTTGACAATGAACTTCAGTTTCAGGGGCACCGGCACGGTAATTGTTCCCGTCGAACTGCTCAAACCAGCTCCACTCCCGTACAGTGGGATTTTATCACTCATGAGGGATATGGCCACCTGTCTCTGGCTCCTTCTGGATTGGTAAAACCTCTTTATCTGCCACACCCATATGAACAATGATTTAGGAATTCTATTAGACTGGAATCTGGATTGAAATGAAATAAAGGGTTAGAGTCGAAGTATCTTACGGATCCTGAGGCGATGGCAATATCAGAAAATGACAGATCCACCGGAGATGATGTTACGTGAACGCCAAAGAATGTGCCCGTGTTGCGGTAGATCAGTCTCAAGGTGGAGTTCACTGTGATCATATCAGTAGCCACCCCAGTAGAGTCGGACCCAGCTTGGATCGTGAATTGCTCAATTGTGATGCTCTGCAATAAGAAACAATTAACAATCCCAACAATTTCAACAAAATTCCACTAAATTGGGGAATGAGAACAAAAATACCCTCATCGTGATCTTTGGCTTCTGTGGCCTACTTGCACCCCAAAGGATTAACGAAAATAGGGAGAACAGAAGGAAGAAACCAAGTACAAAAGCGAGAAAATAGCAGCGACGAGGGAGACCCTTTCGACGTTCTTCATCTTCAAGAAGCCCCTCCTCTTCTATCACATCACACTCTTTCCATTGTTTCTGTCCGTTTCTCTGACTACCTCTCGGCGCGTCGTTTGGCGAGATCTTGCGCGATCCGGGCTTCAACGAGCCAGAAAACCGACTCGTCGAGGACTCGCGCGAGTGCCGCCCAACGGAGGAGTGAGAATGCGGCGGCGATCCCATTGGGCTGAGCACCGGGGTGGAGTGAAACGACGTTGTCGTCTTCTCCCCATCGTGAGAGTCTCGAGAAGGGCTTTGCACGAAGTAGACTGGTCGGCGAGGAGATCTTGTGGGAGAGGAAGTTGCGAGGCTTGTGACTTCGGAGTCTGTCTTGGCATGCATTGTGCTGTCCACACTCGGAATTAGCTTTCTTAGGCCAAAAATATATAGTCCCACGTCCACTCGGAGTTAGGTTTTAGTTTTACAGATGGAAAAGAACCCAAACCATACGGTTCATTTCAAAGGCTATGTTATTGAGGTAAACAGTTTGGTTCATTAAAATCAGTAAGTACATATTAAGTGAAAGAGGATTAGACTTTAACTTTAGGGGTTGTTACTAGACCCTAAAAAAGTAAGGTAGAGAATTGAACACGTGGGATGTTTAAAATGTTAATAGTGTCAGATGTTCGACTGGCGTTGCTTGTTTGGGTTGGCGTAGTAGTGGAAGATGGCTGTAGTGAACAATACAATACGAAACCCTTTCGTACAGTTGGCACCGCCACCAGTAGTCTGTTGTTTTTGGAAAAAGTTTAAAACGAGTTTGGGTACCAAACTATGAGCAACAATAAACCGACTCAGTCCAGTTTGACTTGACTCGAATCAAATTTATGATTGGGCCAAATCCAAATAATCTGGATTTAGGTTGAACTCCAGTTTTGAAAATATCTTATTCCATACTCAATTTCGATCCGACTGCCAAGTATGTATAACCACAATATCATTGTTTCAAAATTTGGATTGGACATCAAACCAGTAAGAAAAAATTTAGGAATTAAAGATTCTACATAAAATCGATGTATTAGGCATTAGAAATAAAAATAATGATATATAATAAATAAGAAATAAAAACAATTCATCAAAATAAAAATAAAAAATATATATCTATGAATATATAATAAATTAATAACAACTGTAATAATAATAGAACAATTTTCAAAAAGTCACAGATCATATTTTTATCAAAAGTATTTTCTAATACATTTTTGTTTCAAAAAAATATTTTCTAATACATTTAAATAAACTATAAATCAATAATATATGAAATTATCTTTTATTGTAACATATAACTTATAATTTAAAAAGTCTTCTTATCACTAAATTCTAAAGTACTTATTTATGATCATAAATACTTTTCAAAGCTATAAATATAGTTACAAAGCTAGTAGCAATAAGATGTACAATATTAACCTAATTTTCTTAAATTTTTAACTATGACAACATGTCAGATGATTATGCATAAAAATTATGAATTTAGATACACGTAAAGCAAGATAAGAAATACAGTCCATACAACCAATATATAAGCAACACATGGAAATAAATATATTTATATTTAAATTATAATAAGTCATAATTAGATACATTATAAACACCTTTTACCATATCAAAAGCGTTAAACACTTGATAGAAGTTGTTTAAACATTATAATAAACCAAGAAAATAATAAAGGTTCTTTATTTTTAATCAGTCCACCCCTATGTCATAATAGTGCATCACGTTGTTCCCTAATTAAACTTATATCTATCCTCGCATTCCCTTTTTAAGTATCAAATTAAAGAAACATAAATATGATAATAAGAAGGTGCCTTAAATCATACACATATCATTACTGTAACATCTATTACTCCTTGAAATATGGTGAACCAACATCATTTAAAGGAATACATGAATGATAAGAACATTTCGTATAATTTCTTTTACGTCTCGACACAATATCTTTATCAATCAAAACATGTTTTAAACTCGTTTGAGAATCAGGAGTGATTCTTGGAGGAAAATAATAATCTATTAAAATAATAGCTTTTCTTTTTTCTTTATCTAATATTTGTTGTATTTCATCATCTCCAAAAGATACATAATGAGTCTTTATTTTCTTTTTTACTTGTTACTACAAATAGTTCTTATTCTTATCACGTACATCAAATTGTACTTTTTTTGTAGGAAATAATATTATCATTAATAATTGTAAGATTTTCTTCCATTCTATAAATTCCTCTCTTTTTAATCATTCTACCATGGATAGTTATATTGAATATTTTCGTTAGATGGTTGGCAAAAAAAATAAATTTATATTGGATCAACCTTATTACAAGTAGAAGATGTTAAGTTTGCTAACTAATTTAATGATGTTTTCACATTTTCCATTATTATTTTAACCTACAAAATGAGAAAAATATATGATCTAATTACCAAATATTCAAATATAAGCACATTGTAGGATTCCTAAATTAAAGAGTTTCCAACTGGATTAACCGCGGTGAAAAAATATTAAGTGTTAAAACTCACACCAAGTTTGGTGAATATGACATAGTGATAAAATATGATCAATTGGATGTAGAATTGAAATGATAAAATATGCTTATCTAATCATTAAGTGAATAATATTTGTATAGATGGATCAAGATCTTAAAGATGATCTAGGACGTGAATATTTTTTGAACAATTTAATGAATTATATACAAAAAAGGGATAGATAGATAATTAACCATTCCTAGAACTTCGTAACAAAATGGTGTCATGGAATGTAAAAATTGAACTCTTTTAGAAATGGTTAGGTCTATGATGGTTGAGGCAAATGTGCCTATGACTCTTTAGGGTTATGCATTATTATCGGCAACCTATATCCTAAATCGAGTGCCCACTAAATTAGAAACTAACACTTTATATGATTTATAGATAGGTCAAAAACCAAAATTTTCTAGTATGAAGCCTTAGGGTTGTGCTGCTTGTGCTAACAATATCTCTCATAAATATTGTAAATTGGGTTTAAGAGGTAAAAAGAGTATTTTTCTTAGATACTAAGTATAATTAAAAAGGTACATGTTTATTGGTGATCATGCGATAAGTGAGAATGTAACTAAATTTGAATCAAAGTATGCCAAATAATGAGTTTCCTAGCAAGAGAGAGACAAATGAAGATCTATCTTTGTGTAAATTAGATGATTTACATAATTTAAAAATTGTTAGTCAATTCCTAAATCGTTTAGAAGATTTACCAATTCAGTCTAATCCTAGTGAGAGCAATAGTGAAATTGACGAGTCAACTTTGATTTTAACCCAGACGTAATGTCTAGGGTAATGTACTATGCCTTCATTTTGAGATTAAGGGTATGGTTACAAGTACAAGTGATATGTTATTAATTTATGTATCAATTTGGGATATTTTGGATCATATTGGATAAATATTGTCCCAATTATTGAATTTTTACATTATTTTTGGAGGTTAAGAAATATGGAGCTATTTTGGAGAAAAGTAGCAAAACATGCAATAGGAATTAAAAGCAATACAGTAGTGCATAAGCCAGCTACTGGGAGACCAAAAATGCAGTGAACGGATAAGGCAGGGAGACCAAAGCATAACCAAGATGAAGCACAAGTTACACAACAGATAAGAAACAACATAGCATCATATGAGAAACAATGTAGCAGTAGAAGATGTAACCAGCATAGCAGCTGGAGGACGTTTGGTAAAGAAGAAACGTTATCGTTTGGCCAGTAAAACGCAGACATAGTGAGAAGTAGCAACAAGGGTTTTGTCGCGTGGAGTTTTAAATAAAAAGAACAAAGTAACGTTGTTTTAAAAAAAAGGAGGGACGTCTTTTGTTTTTAAGGAGAGTATATAGGTTTTTATTATTGAGACATAGGACGTGTTTTTTAGCAAAATAGAAAGTACGGGGGTTAAAGAAAAAAAGCGATGCAGTAGCTGTTGGAGTTTTTTTAAAAGAAAATGAGGATGTCTTCTGAAGTTTTGGTAACAGTCGATAGTGGAGAAGATATTGGAGACGTCTACGCTGGTTCCACTTTCTACTATTAAGGGATAGAAGATGTGCATAGTGCTTTGGAGGTTTTTTTTACTCTGAGGGGCTTTCCAACATTTTTCTTCCTCTAAACTTCTATAGTAAGATAATTACTTGTCAATAATATTCATGTATTCTTTCTTTTCAATAGCTTGTAACTAATTTATTTATTCTAGTTAGAAGATCATATTGAAACCTTGATTCTACATCGATTGTGAGATCGAATAGGTTTTATTGAATTCAATCGTGCATGGATATTTAATTATTTCCTGAATTCAGTGGTTTTATGATAGTTTTGGATTTTATTGAATAGATGCATATATTTAATAATCTTGACGTAATCTACTACCAATTAAAACGATGAATCTGTAATTGTTTATTGATTTTAAATAAGTGGAAATCGACATAATTTTATTTCCTCATTAAGAAGTTTAATCTATGTCGTGGAATTAATTATTCTAATTGCAATAAACCATCTATTAAGTTTGTTGGCTAGATTTGGTCTTTACAGATTTTAAGGCTGTTGAGACACTAAATCCTACGAGTTGCCTCTGGAATTGTTTTTTGATTAGGGAGTGATTATTTGATCTATTCGTGATTACCATACAAGGTAAAGAAAGATTGGTTATTATAGATGTAGCGCTCCCTTACCGCAGGGTACACACCAGAACGCCCGCAGGTTATTCCGATACATATCCCACGATAAGGGTGAGCTACGAATAATCACTACAAATACTTCACATGGCATCATAATAAAACATCAATATAAAAAAATACACAATGTTTTGAAACCAACTTTTTCCTCATTTCATTTATCAAAATCAAGCTGTTTACACGTCTGACATCCTGCACTGTCTGTACATAAATCCCAAAAACCTATTACAAAGTGCTACAAGAAAGAGGAAAACAGCAGGTCTATCTAGGTCATCCCAAAAGTCCCAACTGACCGATCTGTGAGCCATAACTTTTCTTGCCAAAACAATCTACACGGCTGGAAAAGTCTCTCTGAAGCTAGGAGTCTACTCGCGGTCCTGAAAAGACAACGTTGCAATTTTGGTGAGTTTTGCGAATTCAGTGAGGTAACCATCATCGATGGTTCACTCAATCTAAGCAACACAACACAACAATTTAGAACACAGGTATATCACAATTTCACATCACTACACATTTCACGCTTTACATTCAATACAATTTAATCACTCAATTATGCATATGCTGTGCACATGTGACATTGTTTCAATTATTACGATGTTATGACTGAGCGCCTGAACTGTCCCATATAGGGCTCATTAAACATTGAGCCTGAGTGTTAGCCCCTGAATTTTTTTTTATTAAGCATGATTACATGATTTTTGGAATCTTAATGGATTAAATTAAGTTGACATTAATTAGTATAGTAGCATTAACTAGGTTAGGTGGCATAGGTTAGCATGAATTTAAATGAATTAAAGAGTTAAGGGAAAAAGGCTTAAGAGTCTAATGGGCCTTTGGGCTTAAGTAAGGGACTAAAGGGATAATTGGACAAGGCTTTTTCATTTAGGGTTTAATGGGCCTTGGGCTTAAGTGAGAGTATAAAAGGAGGAATTAAAAGAAAAGGCTTGCTTAGGAAAGGAGGAGAAAACGAAATAGAGAGGGAGAGAGGAGAGAAGTGTCGTGGGAAGGAGAAAGAAAGGAGAAAGAGAAGAGTTGCCTAGGGTTTTCGATTTTCCAAGAGTTCAAGGAGGTTTTTGGTGAAATTCCAAGAAGGAAAGAGGTAGAGGAAGGTCCAAGCTACCATTTAAGCCTAGAAACCCCTTGAGTGGGTAAAGATTCAAGGTAAATCATATGTTCAAGTTTTGGCTTTGAATGGGCTTTGGTTTAAAAAGTTTCGAAAATGGAAGGGTATAGTGATTCTAGGGTCAATTTCATGCTAGAGGTCTTTTAGGTTTTCCAATTTCTGAATCCTATTTTGATTTGGGGTTTTTGCTTGTTATGGTTGAAGAAGGGCAAGGAAGGGAAGAAGAGCAAGAGGAGGAACTCCATTAAGCAAGAATCTAAGCAAGGATATAAGGTGGGTTACATCTTTATATTTGTGTTAATAAGTTAAATGAAATAAATGATTTCCCAACTACTTTTAAAATGGGTTTTATATATGCTTTAAATTGTTTGACAATTTCTTTATGATGGTTGTTTGTGAGAATTCTGGAAATGAGTTCATGTTGCTTTGAAATTGTCATATGGTTGGTTGATTGAGTAAAATAAACATGATATTTATTGTTTGATTGAGACTGTGATTGTGGAATATGACACATGCATGGAAGCATGTTTTCAAAACAAAACCCAATTTTTATGCAAGAATTTCATGTTATATGGGTTAGGTCAAGTCCACCCAAGAACAAGTCACGTGCACGTCGACCATGAATAGGCTTATCTCGCCTGCCCGCAAGAGGCACGAAGTTCCTTTTAGGACTCCTCAAGTTTACGACTACACAAGGCCATTTTATGGCACTGTGTAGTTCGTCATGAAATGTGGACTTACCAAACCATGTATGATGTGTTTATGATGGGATTATATGTTTATATGTCATTACAAGTTTGAAAGATGCTTAATTGTGAAACTTGTGATTGTTTTGACAAAGTTCAGAAAATGCATATTTTTGTAAGAATTGTTATGATAAAAGCATGTTTGAAATGGTTTTCTGCTTATTACCGAGTATAAATATGTTACCCATAAGCGAAAACTCACCCCCTATCCCTTCCCATCTCCAGGTGAAGAGCGCGATCTCGAGGAAGGAGCTTAAAGGCATTGCTTCAAGATTGTTTTGATTTTGTATTTCAAGTTAAATTTTGTAAAATAATGCTTTAGATGCATTTTGAGAGAATTGTTGCTTTTGTACGTTGTATTGTGCTTCATGTTGTAAGTGGCTTAAAATGCCCGCTAAAGCATTGTAAAACACTTACTTTAATGGTAAATGAAATGCTTATGAATTATAGTTGTTTATGAAATTTCAAATCATGCATTGCTATTTTCAGTTTTCATGTGGGTTGGTTTGTGCATGTGGATTTCAAGGGGAAAATCTGGGGAAATATGTGTAGAATGAATGAAAGGGGTCTTCTTGGATGTTGTAGGAGATCTTTTGATCTTGCCAATGGTATAAGGTTTGTGGTGTTGGATATTTCACTAGGGAGATAGGAATGTAACAAGAAACAATGTTGATTATGTTTGGTTTTTAAATGGCTTTGATGAATCTTTTTGAATTGGTGTTTGAAAATTGGATGAGTTGAAGTTAGGGTTTAAGATATTATGAAGTGTTTTGTCATGGAATGGATGAATTTTGGAAGATTAGAAGTGTTCATGATGTTTGGATAGGTTTTGGGCAAGTTTTGGAGTGGCATGGGGACTTTGGGAAGTCCCCATGTCCGTTTAACGGACCTTCTCGGGTGGAAAAATACCCTTTGGCTACTTCATGTCCGTTAAACGGACATACATTTCCGTTTAACGGACACTCTCGGGTCAAAATGGCCTCTAAGCTCGAGTCATGTCCGTTAAACGAACATGACTCGAAAGATTGTGCATATTGAGTATCTTAGAGGCCGAATTGGGTTTTGTGGTCTTCAGAAACGTTGTAGCTCTAGATGTCTTCTTTCCAATGGCACAAAAACGAACTCAATCCAACATCTAGATTAAAAGTTATGACATTCGCGCCAAGAGAGGTCAAAATTGAAATTGGGCATGAGCATGGTCCATTGTTTAGGGCATAACTCCCTCATCAGTGCTCCACTTGAGGTGCTTCTTAGACCAATGGTTTCCTAGGATATGTATCCATTCCTCAATGAAAAATGGTATCATTTGGAGTTAAATTAAGAGAGTTTGATGGAAAACAAGTTGAGGGTCGGTTAGGAGAGCATGTTTGGGAATTGAGCACAGTTAGGTATTTTGAGCATATCTTGAGTTATAGAGCTCCGTTTGAGGTCATTCTTGTTTCAAACCAATTTAGAGACTTAAAGTTACATCTTTTATGAAGAAGTCAACTTAAAATTTTGAGGTTTGACTAGTATGCGCTCACCACCAATGTGGTTTGTCAGCAAGTGACCCTTCAGGGCTTTCAGCACAAAGGCTTATGTCTCAGGACGTTGGGCACCGAAATCGGGGTCCAACACTGAGGCTCTAAATCACTGTTGAGCTCGAGACCCAAAAACACTCATTAAACTTTAAGCTCTAATCGGTGGCTGCTCCAGTCACAACTATCATTATCTGGTTATGCATTCATGAATGAAACGCATATACCACAACGTATTCACATATATATATATATATATATATATATATATATATATATATCAATCAATCACATTATAACCACATTATAACATGTAGGTATCACGTTCACATACAAGTAGCACTTCAATAACGCAACTCCCCAGTACACAGTCATCAGACCTTCTGTCCGGAATCTACAATCAATTCGCAATTCACAGTCCCACCATTATCCACCACAAAGTCATAAATAAGCAATAATTGAGAGAAACCGTCTAGGTTACTCACCAATAGCTTCCGAAGCTAGTGCCTGGAAGTCTCGGCAACATCTGTGGGTCGACGTTCCAAATGCACCTCTATAACAATTAAAACACACATATATTACAAATTGTATAATCAGAAATGTATAATACTGCACATGCAGGAATTGAAATATGTACAATGCATGTTCGTGACAATCCCGGCATTATTCCACAAATTTCATCTCAAAAACCGTTCCTATATCCAAACTCATTAATTCCTAGGGTTTAGCTGCACTAAAATCATTAAATTCGCAAATTATGCTTATTTCAATTTTTCTAGAATCACACTTTTGGTCTACTGCTCCCGATTAATGAGACAGTCCATATAGGGTAACCTAGGCCACCTCTCCTTAATAGAAAAATTCCTCTATGCTTTAGGAATCCATAGACACCAAAATCACCAAATTCGGATCTCTATAGGTCCGGGTATTGCTAAAATATTATCCAGAAAAATAAATGAATCGGTTCGATTTAATCCCTTATTTCCAATTTAATCTCAAAAATTCACTAATTCCCATGGAGAGGTAGATAAATGTCTTACGAATCCGACGCCTAAAAAATCAGGTCAATCGGAGGTCGGATGAAAAAGTTATTCATAAAAGAATGGGAAAGGGTTACATTTGAAAAGATATTAAGACATAAAACAAAAATAAAAAAAATAAAAAAAGTTAGGAGCTGAGTCACACTCAGCTCCTATCGCCCTCGCGACCTCTCGAGGGTGAGGCGTCAGCCTCGTGAGGGCGAGCTTCAGCCCAAATAATTTTTTTAAAATTTTTTTCCACTTAATATCCCTCTTCTTCCAACATGCATAACTAGTGATTCAGAAGTCCAATTTTTGCAAACTTAGTATCAATGGAAAGAGCAAAGAAAGCTCTACAATTTTCATGAAGGATACAAAAACGAATTTCACTTCTAAGGGTGTCAAAAACTCAATCAAAGTTCCTGCCTACACATTATCATCCAAAACCGTACCACAATCTTCCAAAAATCATAACTTCCTATCCCCTTATCCAAAAATTCCATGCTTTATATCAATGGAAAGATCAGAACACATTCTACAATTCTCAAGAAGCACTTAGAAGCAAATGTTACTTCTAACTAGATCAAATCCCCATATGATTGTTGCTGCCCTGTTTCATATTGTTAAAAATCACCTAAACCATAAGCAAAGTTCAAGCACTCATAACTACCAACTCTAAGGTCGAAAAATAGCACATTTCATGACGATAGAAAGCTATCAAGAAGAGCTATAACTTTCATGAAGACCAACTTAGCAAAATCAGCCTCAATCAACCTAGAAAAATTCCTAAAGTTTCAGATCACAATTTCAATGTTAGTGTCACTAA
>JANIPN010000006.1:6745315-6757355 GCA_027478595.1 Erythroxylum anguifugum
ATTAGCAAAACAAACCCTGAGTTGAAATTTTATTAACTCACAGCCCCCTAACAACACACAGCTAAGGGTTTTTTTTGCAGCAAAATTGAAAACATAAGGTTAATAGAGTAACATTTTATATCTCAAGGTTTAATTAGCAACTTTCGTATAACACAGGGGTCGCTACAGCAATTTTGTCTTTTAAAATATATACCTATGAGTTCATTGTCACGTAACAAGTGAGACCCACTATTTAAAATATATAAATAATGCCCCTGTTGTCATCATGACTATTAGCATTTTAATTATGTAAGGGTCTGTTCTAATTGTTTTAAAAATATTAAAGTTCAATTGTTTTAAAACGTTAAGGTTCGAAGTTATATTCCGTTATAAACGTTGAGATTCAAAATACACTTGACCGAGATGAAATCTTTTAAAACGGTTACATTATAAAATAGCGGTGGCGGTAATGTATATAAGTTTTAATATGTTATAGTATTTAATTTTATAACATTATAAAGTGAATAACTAATTCATATTGTATTATCAGTCAATTTTTTAAATAGTAGTGACGGTAATGTATACTTAATTTATAAACTGTTTATTTTTGTAATATTATGTTATAATTAAGCACTATAAAAAGTAAATAGTCGTATTATATTGTAGTACAAATGTTATATTTTATTGTCTTTACTAAACATCTAACAAACCGGTTCACTTGGAGTTTTGTTGAATCCTTCATTATATATTAGCATTTCCATTTCTTTGAAAGATTGTTTCTATGAAATTTTCCTTCTATAATTAAATTAATTTTTTTTTGACTAATCACTTCAATAGAAACAACATTTAACTATAAAAAAATCATCCCTAAAAGTCCTAAAACCGTCGCTAATAGTAATTAGTGACGATTTATATTCATCACCAAAATCATCGCGAATTCTCGTAGCTAAAAATTATAGATGAAGTTTTTGGCTAATCATCGCTAATAATTTTTGCCTACGCTTTATTTTCGTAGTTAAAGAGTTTTAGTGAGGATTTTTAAAATTGTGCCATTACCTTTTGGCTACATTTTTTTTAACAAAAAATTATTAGCGTTTTCATAAATGTAACTAAATATTTTTAGCTATATTTTTAAAAACATAGCCTAATATTTTTTAGCTGTAATTTTGTAAAATACAGTCAAACATTTTAACGAAATGATATACCATATTGAATTATAATTATTTATGATATTTTTAATTCATATTATTGTATAATATTAAAATTTTTGTTATTAATTATACGATAATAATCGATAATTTGAAACATTGTATATAAAAAATAAAATATCATTAAGTTAAACCAACAAAAGAATGTTCCGTGTATACAAGATTTTATTTACAATTTTAACGATTCTTACGGACAAAATGATAAATAAAAATATCAGTATACAAATTATAAATGCTAATATTAAAAAGAAAATTACAACTTAACTAGAACAACTAGTTAAGTTTGTCCATATCGATGAACTCGATACGGATTTTGCTGTGAATCTTATCTGCAAACACATAATGGGCAGTGAGATCCCATCTTCATAAAAGTCACCATCTTTCTTTCTATCCAAACAATTGACTGGTTGTCACTACCTAGGAAAGAAATTGAAAAAGAACCCACCAAATTAACACAGAGAAATGAAAGGATTGAGTGAAAAATAATCATTTTCGTTAAGTAAATGGGTACCTGAAAAATACAGTGAAGATGATATATTGGTGAGAGGTTGGAACACGAGAATAAGTTAGAAGGCGATGGCTGGAACATGATGAGGAGGTTGGAAATGTGAGGAGCTGGAAATGCAAGGAGGACGCTGGAGGTGTTATGCGCAGTCCCTTACTTATTGATGAATCTGGTATAAGGCAAGGCCTAAGAAGAGGTTCCAGAATCAAAATGGCTCCTAGAAAGCTAGAGGAATATGAGCTCAATGCCACATCACCCCTGCCAGCTCAGTGAGAGAATAACGGTTTCTTAGTAGTTTGTTACAGATGCTCATTATAGCAGAGAATAGGCAATTTGTTGAGGCATGCTAAGTGATATGTCGATTGTAATTTCTCTTCCCCTCCTCTCCTCTGTTATTCCTCTTCTCACCTTCTTCCTCACGAAGGCTTGACTCTCATTTTGTATTTCTGGAATAATTCAATCATAATCTCTGTTGCTTTTGAGCCATATCGGTTTATCGTACATTGTTGTTGCTGATATATAACACTGTTTATTGTACATTGCTGCTGTTGACATATAACAGGAGGTGGCTCAAGACGCAAGAGAGGAGGTCGCTGGAGGACGGTGGAAATGCTAGACAGCGCGATGGTGGAAACGCTAGAGAGCATGACGATGGAGGAGACCAGAAACTCAAGAGAGTCTTGGAGAGGAGGCTGGAAAGGCAAAATAGAGGACAGTGAAGGAGGCTTCAAAGGTGTGAGAGAGGAGGACGCTAGAGGAGAAAGTCGATATTAGGTTTCATAAATGATAAACTGTCATTTTCCCCCCCATAAACACTAGATTTCGTGACGTTTTCGTAAAACATCTTTATTTGGTGTTTTGGGACATTTCTAAAATCGTCCCCAAAAGGTTAACCTTGTGACCGATTTTTCGAAATCGCAACTGAAGGTTAATATTTTGTGACAAATTTTAAAATCGTTGCGAAAACTCTACCTTTTATATACGATTTCAAAAATCGTCGCTAAAAATTAATCTTTTGACGATGATTTCTATCTTTTGGCCACGATTTTAGAAATTGTCACTAAATATTGATCTTTAACTACGATTTAAAAAACGCAGCAAAAAGAAACCATAACCTTTTCTCGGCTTTGTTGCAGTGAATGCTAATTTTATCCTTTGGAACATGCACTTCTTTAACTAAGTATTAAAAAAATCTTAGCATATCTTCAATTTGTTGTTGGTAAAGCCAATTTTTTTAAAATAATTAAAACGTTAAATTTATAATAGTCATTTCAAAATATTTATCGTATTTGTTTCTTTACGTGATAAAGTAAAAAAAAACTAAAAATTAATGCCACATTAACATTTAGCACCGTTTAACTAATGCTAAGTTGAATTTCTAATTCACTAAAAATCTGTTTTGAAAATGTTGTGATTCAATTTAAATGTTTGGATAAGTTATGTTCTGTTTTTTATTTTGTTACAAATGTTGAGTTTTAAATTGAACTTTTAGCCCAAATAAATTTGATTACAGACAGTACATAAAATTTGCTTTATTTTTTAAACATAGAAAACTCACCATGTACGAACCACGGGAGATATTACTATAGGGCTTGACACTGTGTGCATAGAAAACTCACCATGTACGAACCACAGGAGATATTACTATAGGGCTTGACACTCTGTGGTTTCCATTCACTTCAATCCACACGAGGGAACCAAATGAAACTCCTTTATTCTTTTTCTTAGAGTATCTTATGCTCAATGTGAAATTTTGCTTCTCATAGACTTGTGCAAATCTCAAAATTCGTGGCGAGACATCAACAACGGAACCCTCTGGGGCAATTACCACGGCCTTATAAACTGCACCACCTTTTCCATCATTTGTGACAGTCCTGTCATAACTCTTATGTGCCGAGTATGTTTTGCTGTCATAAAATGCAATGAAGGATGGATAGTTAAGATCAGGCGAAGGTTTTGAGCAAGAATACTTGGTTGATCTGGTGATGGTCAAGATTTGCTTTTTAGTGTAGTTCATGGAACATAAGAGATTCAAATAGTCTTGTGGAGTAGCATCATAAATCAAACCAGGGTCTAGTGCTCGGTTGGGGTCAATTTGTCCTGCTCCTATAGCTAAAGGCGATGCGGACTCTAAATTCCTACCATCGTCTCTGATTGAATTGAGAGTGTTGTCCAACGGATCTGCTGTCGTAATCATGGCGGACCTAATAGCAGCAGGACTCCATTCTGGGTGTGCACTTCGAAGAAGTGCGGCAACGCCAGAAGCATGAGGACAAGCCATCGACGTCCCAGAAAGCAAAGCAAAATTGCTAAACAAGGGTATATTCGCACCAATGGTTGTGCTAGAAATATTTGGAACCCAAGAGGCTAGAACAAGTGTCCCTGGAGCCATTACGTCCGGTTTTAAAATACCCGGATAGCTTGGAGAAGGACCATTTGAAGTGTAAGAAGCTGCAACTGGTGCAGGTTTTGAACCCAAAATAGTTTGCTGAAATTTTATAGTTACCACCGGGTTTGTAGCAGTTCTGACATAATGCATAACTCGTTGAGCGTCATTTGGGCTTATGACAACTCCAGGACAAGGAGAATCGGAAAATTCCTGCAATGAAGGTTCTTTAGCCACAAATATAGCACCGAGCACATTTGACATATTTGCAACTGTATACATTTGGCTGTAGAAATCCCCAATGTCATCACACAAGATGACGGCTGATGGAGCTTGTGATAGCAACACAGTGGAGTTGCAAGCTGATATGGTCTTATTGTAGATAATAAGTTGTTTCTCTATAATGTCAATCGCTGGGAACAGAGTCCACCCACTCATAGTTACGCCATTGCCTAAAATAAATTCCCCGGCAAAAGAACGATCTACAGAGCCTGCAGCAACGGTTAACACCCATGGTATTCCATTGTGCAAGATGCCTAGAGTTGGCCCATGATTTCCTGCTGAAGATGACACCAACACGCCCTTCTCCATCGCAGCAAACGAGGCAATTGCTATAGGATCCTCATACAGTGGCACCTCATCGAATCCCATAGAGATAGAAATCACATCGACACCATCATTGACTGCTTGGTCCATTCCAGCAAGAACATCAGCTGCATATCTTCCCTCATCCCACAGCACCTTGTACATGGCCACCCTTGATCGTGGTGCCACACCCCTTGCTGTTCCAGTAGCATAGCCAAAGAATGTAGCATCTTTGACGTAGTTTCCAGCTGCTGTCGATGAAGTGTGAGTGCCATGGCCTTGAGTATCTCTGGCTGAATTCATGCTGATGTTGATCTTAGGATTTGCAGCTAACACACCTTTGTTGAAGTATCTAGCTCCAATTAACTTTGAATTACACATGGAGGAATTGAATTCTTGTCCTTCCTCACAAATGCCCTTCCATCTAGATGGCACCGGTGTCATACCAACATCCTTAAAACTCTCACTCTCTGGCCAGACTCCAGAATCAATAACACCAATTATTGCATCTTTTCCGAAATCCGAAGCAGGCCATAAACCAGAGAAGGGATTTAAGGAAAGAAAATCGGTAGTGTGGGTGGTGTCAACAGTTACAGTCTTGTCTTTGTAAGCTGATAAAAAACCTGGCGTCTTCTTTATGGCTTTGAGTTCCTCGGAAGACAGAACCGCACTAAACGCATGGGCAGCATTGTCGTACGTGTATATAAGCGAGTCCCTTGTCGGGGTTTGACGCGAAGATTTAGTGGATCTAAAGATTGACGAATACCATTCTTCATGGCTTACAAAAGTCTTAGGCATCATGGACTTGTCCATGTGTACAATATATGCGGACCTCTCATTTAAGGCTGAAGAGGCTTGGAAATGGAAAGTGAACAGAATGCAGGAGATGAAAAGCAGTAGAGTGCCAAGCGCATTCATTGCTTACTGACTATTGAGAGGTTTCTGCGTGTTAGCTGTGGTTCCTGGCTTTGATTTATATACATAACAAGCACTGCGTCCTGTGACTTGTTTTGTTTTGGCCCCTCTGTTATTGGATAAATCTCCGTTTGTCAAAATTCACATTAGCTTCAAAAGCCAGCTAGTAGCGTTCTCTTCGATCACAACAAGGAAAACAGCCTTTTATGGTTATAGTTTTATAACTAATATTCATCATAGTTACTTGTTCACAGTGCCGGCCCTGGGCACCTGCCTAGGCCCACCGTAATACACCCCAGATCTTCTGTTATATAATCTCTATTCTGTCCGTTCCTAAAGTATTTTCATCCCTTCATTGTAATAAAGAAAAAAAACTTTGGATCAGAGGGCAACAGATCCACCATAATAAGGGGCTTACCTTCAATCCATTTGCATTTATTCATGCAAAGGTAGTAATTTTGAGCTAATAAGGTAAGCTATTTTGCTTCCAAAATTGGAGGTTAATGTTAACTTTCAATCTTGGAAGCTAAGGAAGCGATGTAATCTCCGGTGATATAGCAGTTCCAAGATTAAAAGTTAACATAGCTACTGAAAGTTAAAGTTAACCGGATATATTTATAAATATCTTCGAAGCATTTAGCTATATTTCTTACGCTCTAATTTTTTTATTTTTGTCGATATATGAATTTAAAATATTTTAACTCAAAAATTAGTAACAAAAAACTTTTATGGTTTTGTCTATTAAATTCTGAGTAATAATTTAAAGGTAAAGTTTTTATTTTTAATATATTTTTAGCTTATTAAATATTTGAATATATTATAATTAATTTGTAATTTTTCATTAACGTAGCCATTATATTAGCATTTTAAATCAGAACATTAAAATTAAATGATATTTTATTTATTTGTATATCTCTTTTTTATTTTTAGATTACTTATTATTTATAAAAATATAACTAAACATTAATAAATAATTTAATTTTTGTAATTGTAATTTTCATTATACTTTGCCACAAGTAATGTAATAATTGTTGGATTTGTGTTGTGGTCGAGATTCACAAGTTTAGTAATAATATGACTAAATCAAATAATTTAAGTTACTCAATTCAAAGACTACATAAATAGTTTTCTTTATTATAAAAATTGTACGATTCTATTAAACATGTCGTGATAATTAAATAATACTAAAAATTATTTGATAATTAAATAATACCGTAAATAGTTGAATGTGTTTGTTGGTTGTTTATAAATAGGTTAGTAGCGTTAGATTACTACATTTATCATTATGTCAAAATTTACTAAAAATATTTGATTTAATAATTAGACCTTTATATCTAGTTGCTTGACAAAATAATATTCAATCATTTTCACAACTTACATAATAGGATAATATTTGACTTGACAAACTTAGAATAGTTAATAACTTAAAATATAATTTATTATATTTTCTTCTAAGTATGTTTTTTTAAAAAAAATCAGAGAAATATATTAGTAAGAAAAAAATATGTACAAAGAATCCATTTACAAGTGCCCCAGGAGGCACAGCAAGCGAAAATTCACAACCTGACACAAGCTTGGCAAGCTGAACCAAGGCAGGAACAAAACACTGTCAGTTAAAAATACTACACTAGGAGCTCCACGGAATCAAAGCATCTATTAACCAAGTGAAATGCGGAAGAAGATCAGTAGCCCAGAAGAAGCAAACCAAAAGAGAAGGCTGCTCATGAACTCCCCGGGCACCGACATGGACAATACCACCACGGAGGGAGTGTGCTGAACTACCGGGAAACGAAGGCAGGCATGACCTTGCCAAAGAAATACCGCACGCTGCAACCTGGACAAAGCGGAACATGTACCTTGCAAAATAGAAAACCTGAAAATAAAATCACCTCATCTCAGTGTATAGGCTGAGAAGTTTCCTAACGTAGGAGATAACTCGGAGCAACACTCTCTCCTCTGCCATAGCTTCATTCTTGAAGGTTTGAGCATTGCGTTCGGTCCATATATGGTAAACTGTAATGGAAAGCAAAAGAGGGAAATGGACGATGGCGGGTACATTGGTACAGGAAGCAGTGCTATACCAGGATAGGGTATCTGAAAGAGTGGAACGGTTACAACTGGGCAGATTAAAACAGGTGAGACAATATACCCAAACTGCATGGGAGAAAGGGCAAGTAAAAAATAAGTGGTCAATCGATTCATTCGCTGCGAGACACAATGAACAGTGATTAGGAGTATAGAGGTAGGGAAGTCTATCACAGGTGGGAAGCTTACGCAGGAAAGCAAGCCACAAGATAAAGGAGCAACGAGGAGGGCTGTATTTAGACCAAACCAGTCGGTGCCAATGAACAACCAGTAAAAGGGGGCGCTTCTAAGTATGTTAATTTCTTGTATTTTTAGAAATTAATATTTCTCTATCATTAAAACTTGCTCTTTGTTATTTCATTTTGAATATAGGATATTAAATTTTGCTATTTATTTTTTTGTCATAGATACAATACCATTACCATTGATATATCTTTTTAAAAAAAGTAAAAATGATTCATTTACTATACTTCACTGTTACAAAATGTACAAAATAAGCATAGAGAAGTTGTGAACCTTGTCTATCCCCATAAATGACGGAAATTAAGCAGAATACAAGTAGTATTTATAGTTCTAACGAATTATATCACACAAACTAACATTAAAGGTGTTACCTTGTTAATTCTCATGTCTGGTGTTAACTTAGGCTCTACTTTCCTTGCCACTATAATAATACTATGATATATTGTCAAGTTATTGGTGTTTTGTTGTGCCTGTGTACTTCTTTTAGTTTCATACAGGAGCATTTTTTATTTGGTTTATATTATGTTGCCTAAAAAACATTAGTCTCAAAGTGAAAAAAAGGAATTAAAAAAAGAAAGAAAAGAAAACAAGTAAAAATGCATGGAGAAATTGTTTTTATTGTTTTTAAAGATTTTGCACTTACAAATGCGCTTAGAAATTGTTCTTTATGAATCATAATCATCTGTATATTTGTTAGTGCAATTCTCTTAGTATTTTGCAGTCTAATATTGATATTCGATTGCTATTATTGCTATTTTATTGTTACTGTTACTACTTTTAGTGATTTAATTGTTACTAAGTGGATCCCAGACCCTGCGAATTTTGGTGTTTCTACGATCCTTTCTCCAGATAAATAAGTTTTCAAGGTGAGTGATTTAATAAAGGAGGGTAGATGGAATAGAGATTTGATTGAAGCCACTTTTAATGAGAGGGATTCTTCTCAGCTAATGTCTATTCCATTAAGCAGTTGTGCTGAGGATGCCCTGTTCTGGATGTTAGATAAGAAGGGGATATTTGCAGTTAGGTCTGCCTATCGTGCGTTGTTAAATCAAGTGGAAGAGCCTAACCATCAAGTTCTGCATATGTGGCGCAAATTCTGGAAGTTACCATTACCGCCACAGGTGAGAAATTTTGTATGGCGAGCTACCAACAATATATTGCCGACAAGAGTGTCGTTGCGACAAAGGCGAGTACCGGTCTCATCCATTTTTCCTCTGTTCTGGAGGAGGAATCGACTTTGCATTTGCTAGTGAACTAGCATTATGCTCAATAGGTATGGAGTTCTTCTATCTTTGGGTGGTACAAACCTCTTGTTGCGTACTTTGTTGATTGGTTGAGAGCGGTTGTATTGTTGTTTAACTATAAAGACGCTAGTTTGATGTTAGGTATCTGCTGGGAAATTTGGAATACTCGAAATAACTTGGTTTGATCGAATAAGTACAAGTCGTCGGTAGCAACATGGTTTACTACTCTACGCACGCTAACTGTTTGGCAAAATGCTCAAGCGACTAAGCCACAGCCTCAGCAGCCAACTAGAGCCAGGAAATGGCAAAAGTCGTTGGCAGATTGGGTAAAGTTGAATGTGGATGCAGCAACACATGTTAATGGTTCAGATACGGGGCTTGCTTTGGTGGCTCGTGATGATCATGGTAGTTTCTTAACCGCTAAAACTGGAAGGATTAGAGGTTTATTTTCGCCAAGAGTGGCAAAGGCCTTGGCCATCAAGGAGGTGCTAAGCCGGATATAGGGGAAGGGATGGCAGAATGTGATAAGTGAGAGTGATAGTCTTGCGGTTGTTCAAGAAATTGTAGGGAGTGGCAGTTTAGATTTTACTTCCTTTGGTGTTGTAGTGGATGACATTAGAATGCTCAGGACTCAATTTCAGGGTAACTGCAGGGTTGTTGCAGTACCTAGGCAAGCTAATATGGTTGCCCATGAACTAGTTCAAGCTACTAGAGTTGATGATTTTGTTGGTAAGTGGTTGCATAATCCACCCAACATTGTTAGGGATATTTTATTAGCTGATTCTATTTAATAAAATAACCCTATTCTGTTTCAAAAATAAACATTTGTAAGATATTATTTGTTGATGTTACGATCATTTAATATTTTGTTGAGTATGTAGACTTATAATTTAAGTTACTTATATATGGATATTAAATTTTAATAATAAAAATATGCTTTTCAAATTTACATATTTGTATATTACTAATTTATTGGGCTTTTTTTACTTTGCTAAGAACTTATAAAACGTTAGGAACGACCATGCTTGTTCATACAAAAATTTCAAAGATCAATCTCCACATTTTTCTTTGAACAAGTAAATAGAGTGAAAGGTATATAGGGATTAGAGGGCTTTTAACGTTATACTCAGAATATTGGCTAAGATTGTTAATCAAATAAGTAATACCCAAAAATACCTTCAGTGGCGAAGCCAGAAATTTATTTTAAGGGGGACAATGTATATATATATAGTTTTTTTTTAATCTAATCCACCATGGGCAACGACATTCTTTTAGGGTGGGCAACCTCTATATGTATATATATATTCTTAAAAAAAAAAATTGAGGGTGGGCATTTGCCCACCCTCACGTACATGTAGCTTCGCTACTGAACACCTTGCGTATGATTTGCTAAAAAAATGTCTCCTATATTTTTAAGTTGGAACCAATTACATATTCATCACAGCATTAATCATAATAATGACATAAAAACGAGTAAAATAATGATTTTTTTAATTAAGGCAATCCCACATTAGTTAATTACTTGTTTTACAAGGTGGCAACGGCGATTAAAAACAACCGACTAAAGTCGGCACTAACGCTAATCAGTGTGCATGATAATTTACTATAGTAAGCTTGGGAAACTCAGTCAGTGCCTCACCAGAAGTATATACATATGAGAAGTTTTGGTTGGACTAATGTTTTCTTTCTAGCACCAATCGCTGGGCGTTATTTTCCTTACTTTGACAATATTTTGTAACGCGCAAGTAAAAATGACCCCAAAAAGATATGAAAAATACTTAGTTTTATTTTCTATAACTTTAAACGAACTTTTCTTTTTATAGTTTTCTCAACGACCTTTATAAAAATTGATCAACTGAATGTAGTTAATTTCTTTTTATAATTTTCTTAACACGTGAACCTAGTGATTGATCAGAAGATTTGAAAGTTCACGATTTGCTTAAACATGTGTCGAAGACCTTAAACTTATATTTATACGGCTTATACTGAATAAGGTTCATTTTCTTTGCTAGACTTCAGTCCATTAATCAAGATTTTTTATTGGATTACTTTATTATCTTTAACGGGATTAAATTTGATTCGTTTAACCGTAAGTTTATTAAAACCATAAAATTGTAATTAATTATTGTCTAATTTTAAGCAAATTACTAACATATTTGTCACCAACTGATCATATACTTAGACTTGCGTTTGGGAGCGTTGGTCAGGTTTAGTTTATGTTTTCCGTCTCCATAGCCGACATGTTGATGACTCCTTTCATCTTCATCACAGGTTATTTGCCTATTGGCTGAATTAATTTAAACCCTCAAAATCAGTTTAAACTGGACCTTTATCAACTCTTGTCTTCATTATTACACATCCACACGCACATAATATTCATCACTTCCTTTTCCCGTACAATACATATTGTGAGTTTAGAATTAATGTTAGTTTGTTGTCTGACTTGATTAGAGTTTATTATTGCTCGACGAAATAACCAAAAGAGATTTCAAACCATAGTTTTCTATTCGTTGTCGTTACTAATTGGCATTACCCTTTTGTTCATCTTGAAGTATATGGAGCGATCGGGAGATGTGCCAAATGGATTATTTATCGGATCATGCTTAAAATTCAGCTTGTTCATACAATGAGGTGATATTGTCCTATATCTACAAACACACACACACACATATATAATCAATATATATATTTGAATTAAAACTATTTCATTAAATTTTGACAGTTTTAATTACACATATAAATCTAATTACATATTGGTTCAGTCAGATTTTTCCGGGGCTGAACGTAGTTGTCCGGATCCATGATTCTGATTATTTTCGGCTGTAGAATACCTGCAAAACAGATAAGGCACATCGGGGTTGGTCCCCGGAAGGCCCCTCCGACGCTCAAG
>JANIPN010000006.1:6757455-6768643 GCA_027478595.1 Erythroxylum anguifugum
AATCCCCCTCTGAGTGATCATGAACTCCAGGAATTTTTCAGACGCCACTCCAAAGACGCATTTTTCAGGGTTCAGCTTCATCTGAAATTTATTGAGGGTTTGAAAGACTTCTTTGAGATCTTCCACATATTTAGCAGCCTTCTTACTTTTGACCACCATATCATCCACATAGGCCTCAACTGTCCGACTGATCTGTTTCTTAAAAACTTCCATGACTTCCATTTTTCTTGAGTACAACGTTCGCAAGCCATTTAGGGTACTTGACTTCCCGAATGAACCCAGCATCAAGCAGTCTCTCTATCTCTTTCTCGATCACTTCCTACCTCTCTTTGCTATGCCACCGTTTCTTCTGTCTAACTGGTTTGCAATCGTTTCGGATACCGAGGGAGTGCGATGTTACAGATCGAGAGATTCCAGGCATATCGCTCGGTACCCAAGCGAAGACCGATTTGTTTTCTACCAAGCAATCTGTGATTTCGTTAACCAGGCCCTTTTTAAGCTCGGAACCCAGGTTTGTGAATCTAGATTGGTCTGCTTCATCCAACATAACCCGCTGCGTTTCTTCTATCGGGTTCATCCTCTCAGTTTCTTCATCGGCTCTCACATCGAGAGAGTTTGTCAAGACTACCGCCCCATCGAGTGTTCTAGTTTCTGCTAAGTAGCACTCCCTAGCAATTCTCTGCTGACCCCTAACAACACCGATTCCCCGGGGTGTGGGAAACTTCATTGCTTGGTAGTAGGTTGAGACGACTACTCTGAGGGCGTTTTGGGTGGCTCGTCCGATTATTGCATTGTACGCTCCTACAAACTTCACAACCAGGAATTCAACATCCATCTCTATTTGGCATGGTTTTTGCTCGAATTTTACCTTCAAGAAGACTCGGGCAAATGGGTAGGCTAATGCTCCCGTTACCACTTTAATGGGTCCCTCAATTGACAGCAGTCGATCCTCCGGTATCTCCATCTGCTTAAAAGCATCGTAGTACAGTAGGTCGATCGAGCTACTTGTATCAAGCATCACTCATTTCACCTCATTACCATCCATATTCAGATTGACTACTAGCGCATCATCATGAGGACAGCTGACACCATCCAGATCAGATTCTTCGAACGATATCACCTTGTCGTTTTGCTTCTGTTTCTTTGCTGATAAGTGCTGCCTGGCATACCTCTTTCTTCCTCTGACGGTAGATCCTCCTGCCGCACTGCCGCCAAAAATCATGTTGATGACCCAGACTGGTCTCGGTCATCCTGTTGTCCGGTGTTTCTATCACTTCTTGCCCTGGACTGTCCTCTCGTTTCGCATCGGTCGTCCATATTCCTGTTCTGCTTCCTACCATCATTTATGTCATTTTGCCTCCAAGGCTTTTGCCAGTTGTTAGATCGACCACTCCTATCCTCATTATCCCAATCGGCATTTTTATTGTGCTTCACAAATCTAGCCAGCCTTCCCCTTTGGATAAGAAATTCAATTTCTTTCTTCAAGTCCCAGCAGTCCTTCTTGTCATGACCGACATCTCTGTGGAAGCAACAATATAAATCAGGGTCCCTCTTCTTGAGAGGAGTTTTCAATTTGTTGGGTTCTCGGAGGGATTCTCCCTCTACTCTCATGGCTGGCAGTACCTCCGCATACCGCCTGTTGAGTGGGGTGAAAGGTTCTCGTCTTTGTCCCTGTCGGTCGGTCGGTTTCCTCCGGCTAGACTGATCCTTCTGTCGTTTTTGTGAAACCTCTGCTTTGCCACTCGGCCAGCGATCGTCTGCTCTACGTTTTGTGTTTTTCAGTACTTCCTCGAGCTGGATATACTTGTCCGCCCGATTTCTTATCTCTTGAACAGACTTGGGCTGATCGAGGGCCAATGACTTTTTAAACTCTTTGTCCCTTGTGTTGCTCATGAGTGCCGCCAACATGGACGAGCAAGTAAGGTCAGGGACTTCTACAGCTTCGTTGTTAAACTGAGTAATGAACTCTCGTAAAATCTCGTTCCTTCCTTGGGTCAACTGCATCACCTCCAAGGCAGTCTTCTGTGACCGTTTACTTGTAGCAAATTGATCGAGGAATAGCAACTTAAAATCCTAAAAGTAAGTGATGCAACACGCGGGTAGACTATTGAACTATCGCCGAGCTCCTTCTTGAAAGGCTGTACAGAATGCCTTACATTGAATTGCATTTGGGACGCAATGCAAATTCATCATCGATTGGAAGTGTTGCAAATAGTCAAGGGGATCAGTCTTTCCGGTATATTTTTCGAGCGTCGGTATTTTTATACCGGCCACTGGGAGGCTATCCAGGATTGCCGGGATGAAAGGAGAGTTGTACTGTACTGATTGATGATCCGGACGAGAATTCATGGCCATATTGATTCGATCGTCCACAATTTTTCTAGGGCTTCAGCAGAATGGCGATCGGCCATCACTCGAATCTGTCGAGCGAGGGTCTGCTGTTATTCCGGCTGAGACTGTAAGATTTGGCGAATCAATAGATCAGTCGCTTCCTCTATCTATCTTCGGGTGAGGGAGGTTTGTTGTGGTGCAAGAGAATTTGCGCCTAGGGGGTGTTGGAAGTTTGGATGCGAATTGGTTTCGGCGTTGTCCTCCAGAGCTACGCTCTGCTCTTCCTGATCTTGGTTTTGAGGTTGTGATGGATCATTCAAGTGCGAAGAGTGTGTGTGGGAATAGTGATGTGTTGGCGGGAGAGTGACAGGTAACTGCAAACCCATCCGTTGTAGCGCGAGTGCCGTGACGGCAGCTATATCAGGGTTGGCTACTACTGCCTGACTGATCTTTGTGTTTCTGGACGTGGTGCCCTGAAGCCGGGCCCCACGGTGGGCGCCAACTGGTTCTGTCTGATCTTGATGAGGCTAGACACCATTGTTTGGATCCATAATTCTGACTGATCTTAGCAAAAGAATACTTGCAAAACAACACAAGGCACGCTGGGGGTTGATTGTCGGCAGGCCCCTCCGACGCTCAAGTTAGTCTTTTGGTTGGGGTTTTGGTAGCTAAGAACAGAGAAAATCGGGGTTCTAATATCGTACCTGTATCATGGCAAAGTAGTACCTTATATATGGAATAACTGCTAGGTTTAGGTCTTTACGTAGATCTTTACGTATGTATGGGAGGTTACCACCTACGAATGAGCCGTTGATGCATGGACCTGGGACCGGGCCTAACATGACCAACCCAACCAAATCTATTACATAACATTTGGGTCATGGCTATAATTTCAAGAGTTACTCCACAGGGGCCTCAGACTCGTCAAGCAAGTAATTTGTATTCCTCTCATTGGAAGGTACTCGGTAATTGCTATTATCAAACAGAACAAAAGAAAGAAACAAGTCATCAAACACTTGGTATTCCATATATGTACCTGTCATATAGGGATATATGACAGATACATTAGATTCCATTTATATAGAGATATATGACATGTATCTGTCATATAGAAATATATGACAGATACATTAGATTCCATTTATATAGACATATATGACATGTATCTGTAATATAGAAATATATGAAAGAGACATTAGATTCCATATATGACCTGTATCTGTCATATAGAGATATATGACAACAGGTATATTAGATTCCACCGTCTTTAACAAGTCATCAAGCACTTGGTATGGTACAAATTAAGACGGTGGAATCTACATAATACTTTATTTAAGCATTTATAATTATTAAATAATACCAGTATTATAGAATATACACATATTTTAAAATAATTAAGTTTTACTAAATTAACAAATTTAACGTTTATGAATTAGTTTTATTTTTATAAATAAACTTTTATTATATGTACTTATTGAATAAAAGTTTTAAAATTATTAAAGCAATTGAGAATTATTAATATTTGTGGATTAAATGAATAACTTATATTTTTATTTTTATTGCATAATTTAATATTTAGTATATTTTAAAGTTGGATTTACATGCTAAATTTTGATGAATTTATCTCTCTCTAGTTTCTCAAAAGCAAGTTTGAAAATCTTGACATTTTTCTTCGAAAAAGTTATTAGAATCAAAAGCTTTCGGTGTTAAAATAGTATTTTTTTACGAAATATTTCTTAAACAGGATAAACGAATGCACTAAAACCTTTGCGTAATTGTTTTATTTATCAAAAGAATCGTCAGTGAGGCAAGAATTGGAAAGCTCACCTTTTGTCTTAAAATTAGAATTCGTTATATTGATTAAATCTACCTGCAATTGCATATAATTTAACTTATAAAATCTGAAGTATTTTATTAATCTTAGCCAACAATGAAACTAAATAAAATCATAATTGATGAAAGGCAATTAAATTACTAAACTAATTAAGTAAGATAATTAAATAGCAAGAAAAGATCAAGATAATAAAATATTAAAGTTTTGAGGTTCATTTATAATAAATTTCAATTATCATACAACGATTGACTATCAAGGCTGAAATAATAATTAATTTAATATATCTATGTCTTTTATTACGACACATAATTATATCTAATTGATAAGTTATTATTTTTGGGCTAACTTTGGATATAAATCTTTTTAATGTGTTGAAATTTTTATTTAAAATTAATGAACTTGTTTCTTAATTATTATCAGGTGATTTTGAACACCTGAGAGTTGAATTGAATAAAAAAGATGTAAGAAAAGCAAAGGCAATTTGAATTTCCAGCTGGCAGAAAAGTTTTTGACTAAGCGTGGACACATGCAAAGGAAAAGTTTATCACTGGAGTCTAATTTGAAAGGAGATTCAATATACAAATGATTCTAATTATTTTGAGAATTAAGTTGTTTTCCTTACGTGGGGATTTGCTACTTGATTTTGTGGAAGTGTATCTGATCAAATAAGTACCCCCCCCCCCTCTCTAACAACTTATCCTTCACATTCTTGTTTTCTTTTTGAGAGTTTTATGTTTTCTAGAAAAAAAGGGCAAATATAGAGACCAGACGTTCTACTATTCTTCTGTCAAGTTTATCACTGTTATGACTAGCTAAATCCTTCTTCTTAGTTGAAGGAAACCAATGTTATCATCTAGTATGTGAGAGATTTTATGAATAAAGTTTATTTAATTGACTAATATTAAGTGTCTTTCACCTTACTTTTCATGATTAAATTGATTGATCTCTAGGGTGCACAACTAGGAATTGATTGATTTAATTTACAGTCAGATTAGTAGGATTTGACATTTAGTTTTGCTAATCCAAAGTGGCAAATAGGATTACCATCTTTTACGTTAGGGATTGGAAATTCTAAGAAAGATATTTATCTAGATTAAGTACATATCGTATGTGTATTGTCTTGCTCACTAATTCTCTTAGTTATTAAAGCTATTAATTAATCAAACTTAAGATCGTATCTAAGTTGTTGGTTAATAAGAGTAGTTAGAATACATGTTTCTATTCATTTAATCCTAAGAGAGAACATCATTCAACTAGTATTTGTTAATGGATTTAATTAAAATTTGTATCAATGATTCATACTAGTTTGATAACGTAGGTGACTCGAAACTAAGATTTGTTCATTAATTTTCCATATTTTATTTTTTCTGTTTAATTATATTTTTTTTCAATTTTAATTCCTTAGAATCACATTATTTAAACCCCCCAATTTGTTTTAGTTTTAACTCGTGAAACACTTACCAATAGGTTCCTCGTGGGAACGATCTCAACTCTTCACTAACTACATATATCATTATTAGAGTTGGTATTAATTTGGTTGCAGGTGACATCATTACCAAATTTTGGCATTGTTGTCAGGGATCTCTTAACGGTATATGTATGTTAATGTTATACGAATAGACAAAACAACACAGTTGTTATTCCATTTAGAGATAGAAAAGATAGCCAAGAAGTTACGAAAGCAAATAAAACAGAGACCACAAGCGAAGAAGAAAGAAAAGATGGTTGCAAGCTGTACCCTTCGTGAATTAGCTGCCCCTGCGGACGCTCAATAACCTCATTGCATCAATTTTCCGAATTTGGGGGACAACAATACCTTTGAATTGAAGTCGGAGTTGATTCACTTATTGCCAATTTTTTGAGGTCTACCAGGAGAGGATCCCTACAAGCATTTGAAGGAATTTGATGTGGTTTGTATAGACATGAAGCCTACGAATGTGACTGAGACAACTCGTGGTCGCAAAGAAAGAAGAAGCAAAGGCATGTGGAATATGTTTATTGTTAGGACACTCTACTGAAGCATGCCTGATTTTGCAAGAGAAAAGTGCTGAATAAGTCAATGTCATGAGAGGATTTGCCAGGCAAACTTAAAGAAAATATGATCCATTCTCGAACAACTATAATCTGGGTTGACATGACCATCCAAATCTATGTTATGGGAACTCTCAAAGACAACAAGTTACTTCAAATTTCCAACAATATAGGCAACCCTATGTTCCTAGACAACATTAACAAATGGCACCCAATTTAGAAGGTAAGTCCTCTTTAGAAGATATAGTTAAATCTTTGGCCACTAACACCATAACATTTTAGCGAGATGCTCAAGCTAGTATTCAAAATCTTGAAAATCAATTGAGCCATATGGATACAATAATTGATCGATTAGAGGCACAAAATTCTATAACATTTCATGCTTAAACAGAAATCAATCCCAAGCAAAGTGCCAAAGTTGTCATGTTGCAGAGTGGTAAAGGATTGAAGGAACCTTCCCCAAAAGCATCCAAGAGGGAAATCAAAGAATAACTAAGAAAGGAAATACCCAACTAGCCAAAAAAGGAAAAAGGAGAAAAAATAAATTCAGATCTGCAGAAATTTGTTACGGCACCCCCTTTTCCTAGTCAATTCGCCAAAGCAAAGAAAGAGGAACAAGAGAAAAAGATATATTAGATACTTTTAGAAAAGTCTAGGTAAATATTCCTTTGCTTTATGCCATTGAGCAAATTCCTCGTTATGCTAAATTTCTAAAGGAGCTATGCACTTCGAAACGAAAATTGAAAAATGATGAGAAAGTACAATTAGGAGAGAACGTATCTATAATACTTCAAAAAAAAAAAGCTACCACTTAAATGTCAAGACCTAGGTATATTCACTGTTCCCTGTAAAATTGCTGATTTAAGAATTGAAAAAGCTATGTTAGATTTGGGTGCATCAATAAATGTCATACCTTATGATGTTTACAAGTCCTTAAACATGGGGTGGCCCCTCAAAGAGACTAATGTAGTAATTTAATTAGTAATTAGTTCGAATGCTTATCCAAAGGCCGTGTTAGAGGATATTTTGGTTCAAGTAGGCGAAATGTTTTTTCATCTAATTTTTACATTGTGCACATGGGTAGTGAGGATGTATCCTCCTCAACTCCAATTTTATTTGGAAGACCATTCTTAAAAACCACTAGAACAAAATTTGATGTTCATGAAGGATCGTTGTCTATACAATTTGATGGTGAATTAATTAAATTCAATATATACAATGCCATGAAATTTTTGGATGATGAATCATCATTGTTTTTATGAATTTTATTAACATAGGTGTAGAAAAATTCTTCCTTAATTGGAAGAGATGAACTTGAGACAAATTTTGAAATTGGAGATCCATTGCAGTGACAGTTATTTACAAAGATGTTGGTGCCCAATAACGAACTTGAAGCCATGTTATGAAATTTGAAGAAAACCAAGAAAATGGTGAAGCAATGACCTTATATGGAGTTGTCTCGAAATAATTCAAAATTATTGCTTTCGTTGATTCAACTGCCTATATTGGAGCTAAAATTTTTTCCTAACCATCTAAAATACACATTTTTGGGTGAGCAAGGTACTCTAACTATTATTATCTTAAATAAACTCATTCCTTTGTAAGAAGAACAACTAATTCAGGTGCTAAGACAACACAAATAAGTCACTGGGTGGATAGTAGCTGATTTTAAAGGCATTAGTCCGACCATTTGTATGCACCAAATTTTGATTGAAGATGAAGCCAAGGAGGTAAGGAAACCGCAACGTCATTAAAATCCACCCATGATGGAAGTGGTGAAAAAGGAAATCTTAAAGCTTTTTGATGTTGGGATTATCTATCCCATTTCAGATAGCAATTGGGTAAGTCTGGTTCAAGCAGTTCAAAAGAAATTTGGGGAAAATGTAATAGAAAATAATGATGGTGAGTTGATACCCACTCATGTTCAAAACAAGTGGAGATTTTGCATAGATTATAGGAAGCTAAATTCGGTTACTAGAAAAGATCATTTTTCACTTCCATTTATTGATCAAATGCTTGAAAGACTTGCAAGTAAATCTCACTATTATTGTCTAGATGGTTATTCAAGTTATCATCATATTTTGGTTGCACCAAAGGACTAGGAGAAAACAAATTTAACATGTCCATTCGAAACCTTTGTCCATCGAAGAATGCCATTTGGGTTGTGTAATGTACCAGCGACATTTCAAAGGTGTATGGTAAGTATTTTCCTTAATATTGTGGAAGATTATATGGAAGTTTTCATGGATGACTCTAGAATTTATAGAGAATCTTTTTAAACATACATTACCAACCTTGAGAAAGTGCTTAAACATTTCTTTAATACTAATTTGGGTTTAAATAATGAAAAATGTCATTTTATGGTTGATCAAGGCATAATTTTGGGTCATACAATCTCTTATAAGGGAATTAAGGTTGATAAGGCTAAGATAGATGTTATAAGATCTTTACTTTACCCCACTACTGTGTGATAAGTTCACTCTTTTCTTGGTTATGCAGGATTCTATTGGCGAGTTATTAAAGGTTTTTTGAAGATTGCTCAGCCCATGTGTAGACTACTCTAAAAAGATGTGAAATTTGATTTTGATGGGTCGTGCAAAATTGTATTTGATGAACTAAAGGAACGACTCACTATAACCCCAATAATTCAACCACCGAAGTAGGGCATTTCCTTTGAATTTTGTGTGATGCATCAGATTATGCAATTGGAGTAGTTTTGGGTCAAAAAGTAGACAGAGTATCTCATGTCATTTACTATGCCTCCATGAAACTTAAAGATGCTCAAAAGAATTATTCCACGATGGAGAAAGAATTCTTGGATGTAGTTTTTAGGTCAAAAAATTTTCGGTCTTACTTATGGGGTACACAAGTGATCATTTATTCATACCATGCAACTCTGAAATATTTGGTGACTAATAAAGAAGCACAACCAAGGTTGATTCGGTGGATGTTACTCCTACAAGAATTTGAGTTAGAAATACATGACAAGAAGGGAGCTAAAAATTTGGTGGCCGATCATCTAATCCAAATCACTCCAACCAATACATCTAATGTTTTCCAAGATGAATTTCCAGATGAAGGTCTCTTTGCAATCCAACAGGTAATTCCATGGTATGTCGACATAGTAAATTTCTTGGTGACTAAGTCCTTACCTAGTGATTTATCTAGAGCTGAAAAGGATAAAATTAGACAAGAGGCCAAATATTACTTATGGGATGAACATCATCTTTAGAAATTTTATGTTGATCAAATTATTAAAAGGTGTGTTGTAAATGATGAAATTCCTTCTATATAAACTTTTTCCATTCATCTGTGTGTGGGGACACTTTGGACCCAATAGAATAGCTCATAAAATTCTTGAATGTGGTTTATTTTAGTCCAAATTATTTTATGATACTTACATGTTTTATAAGTCCTGTGATCATTGCCAAAGAACATGTAGTCGGAATGAAGAGATCAAATGTCACTTACAAATATCCTGGTATGTGAAAATTTTGATATATGGAGAATTGACTTTATGGGTCCTTTTCCTTAATCTTTTAGTAAGATTTATATCATTTTAGTCGTGGATTATGTGTTGAAGTGGATAGAAGCGAAAACTATTCATATAAATGATGCTAAGGTTGTAGTTAATTTTGTCAAATCTAACATTTTTGTCAGGTATGGAATACCTCGAGCAATGATTAGCGACAGGGGAACTCGTTTTTTTGATAAAATTGTTGGAACATTGATGGAGAAACATGGTGTTTCATATCGTATTTTGACTGCATATCATCAATAGACAAGTGGGCAAGCTGAAGTTTCCAACTGGGAAATTAAATTAATTTTGGAAAAAGTGGTGAATCCGAATAGAAATGATTGAAACTTACATTTGGATGATACCTTGCGGGTGTATTAGATTGCTTACAAAACTCCAATAGGCATGTCGTCGTATATGTTAGTTTTTGGTAAACCTTATCATTTGCCTGTGGAAATAGAACATAGAGCCTATTGGGTTGTGAAGCAGTTAAACATGGATTTGGTAGAGGCTGGTAACAATAGGAAGTTGCAATTGCAAGAGTTAGAGGAGGTTCGTAATGAGGCTTATGAAAATGCGAAAATTTATACGGGCAAAACTAAAACTTTTCTTGATAAAATGATTTTAAGGAAGCAATTTTTTGTAGGATAAAGAATTCTTTATCATTCAAATCTTAAGTTATTTCTAGGAAAATTACGATCTCACTGGCTCGGACCATTTATTGTTACTAATGTATTTTCTCATGTTACGGTAGAAATTTAAAGTTTAAACACTTCCAAGGGGTCTAAGATTAATGGACACAACCTGAAACCATACTACGAGAATTCTCCAGTCAAGAATGTGGAAGATATAGAGCTGGTAGGCCCAATCCATCTCTAATCAAGTAAGTCGATAAACACGTGTAGCTAATGGCTTAAAAGAAGCGCATTTGGGGGAAAACCCAAAAATTTCATGTTCAATTTTATTTATATTTTTCAGTATTTCTCATTTTTAATTTGTTTTTTTAGTTGTCAATTTTATTCCAATCCCTTTAGTGTTTTCACATGTCAATATTTTCAATTTTAATTTAATTATTGTCACAAAAAAATTAAAAAATTTCTCTCGCCCACCCACTATAAATTTAACCAACATCTATACCATTCCAATGAAAACCCCCAAAACTTTTACCCTCCTTACTACTGTAACCAATGCCACCCACTAGTGCAAGTAATAACCAAAACTTTTAGTGATTTCAGGTCTGTAAAATTCCAGAGCTTGGGACCATGCCATGCAAGTAGAACAACTCACGCCGGTTAGCTTCACCAATCCTACATTGGTTAACACTCAACTTCCATCGGATACCACAGCTACGACATCGAGTCCCTTAGATGACCGAGACAATCCTTTTATGCCATGTTGGTTAAATCAATAAAACGAGAATCATAAAGTTACATACAAGGATATGTGTATCCTTTTGATTATGAATCGTATGGAAC
>JANIPN010000006.1:7491527-7506417 GCA_027478595.1 Erythroxylum anguifugum
CAATAAATCTAATTTCACTAATTTCTTCATTTCATAATCATAACTTAAGCGATAAATCCTTAATTTATTGCAATCAATTTAAAAATCATCAAACTAAAATCCTCAAAATAAATTAAACATGCTTAATGCAAATCGGGGCCCAACACTCGTGTCCGTTTAACGGACACAAATGTCTATTTAACGGACAGTCTCGGGAGAAACAGTACCCGAGGTGCAACTCGTGTCCGTTTAACGGACACCCATGTCCGTTTAACGGACATGCCTGAAAAAGTCAAAATGTTGACTTTTTCAAAGATGAACCAAATTAAGTTTTAATCAATGTGAGCTCACCACCACAGTGAGTAAACACTAATGAGAGTAAAATCAATGATGTTTAACAAGATAAAAAGTATGATTCAAGACCGTCAAGACCAAGAGTTTATCCCGGGAATGGGCCCCCAACGGGCTCGCTTGCCGGGGCAGTCGGGCCTCGGGGCCGGGGTCCGACATAAATCGTCTGGGCCTGTGATGCTCCCGGACTAGGCTATAGTGGGCAATCTCCACCAATGGACCCGATGTTTAGTCGGGTTTTTTCCTGGGCATACTATGTCTTTCCTTGCTGTTAAATCCCTTGCGACAAGGGTTTGGAAGACTTTTGGATTGGAGGATGTTATTTCTACAAGTACTGGGTTTTTCCTGTTTCGCTTCACTTCGGAGGCTGCTTTACACTCGGTCCTTGAGCAGGGTCCATGGTTTTTTGGCGGAAAATTCATGGTTTTGCAGCAGTGGCACTCGCATTTTATTTTTGATAAATCACGGGTGTGGCACATTCCGATTTGGGTTCGACTGCATGACTTACCATTTCCTTTGTGGAATGACGAGTGCCTTGAGATCCTGGCTAGTCAGATTGGGCGACCCCTTAGTTGCGACCGCTATACTGCGGACAGGACCCGCCTCTCTTTTGCTCGAGTTTGTGTCGAGTTATCCGCCACTGATGCACCGATTCCTGAGCTCGAGATTGGCTGTTGTTTGAGTGAGGAGACTCTTCGGGTTTAGGTAGAGTATGAGTGGACACCCAAGCGGTGTTCCAAGTGTGGTGTCTTTGGTCACTCTTGCGCCACCCCGCCTCCTGCGGCGCCTCCAGTTGCTGCCTCCTCTGTTGAGGAGTCCCCCGCTCACTTTTGCGCCACCCCGCCTCCTGCGGCGCCTCCAGTTGCTGCCTCCACTGGTGAGGAGTCCCCCGCTTCGCGCCCTAGTCCTACGGACCATGCCCTTACTGTCTCTCACCCTGCCCCAAAGTTCCCAGTTGCATCAGCTACTGCTACACCATTGCCTCGGGAGGTGATCCCGACCCTTCGCCCTGCCCCGGCTCCAGCCATGTTGCCTACCACAAGCCCGCTCCTCGGTTCTGACAACCCGTTTTGCACCCCTAGCCCAGCTTTGCTTCCAGAGCCACGGCCCACGCCTAGTCCGATGCCTTGTGTTCTGAGTTCGAAGGCCTCTATCCCTAGCAGCTTCCACAGACCTCAGTCTGTTGGCACTTTCGGCGACCTCCTCTTTGATGCTTCTTTCGCACCTGCTGCTCTCCTTCCTGCTCGGCAGTTGGACTCTTAGGGGTTCATGTCCAGCTTTGCTTTTATAGTATTGCCATATAAGTTTTCATGGGGTTTTTAGTTGTCCAGGAGTTTTCTTCTCCTTTTGTTTGAGAAGAGTATCCTTACTCTCTCAAGGATTGTATATACTTTCTTTTATTGTTAATTTAATTACTGATTTACCATAAAAAAAATTTATATCATATTATGAATTTTGAATTTTTTCTTAATTCTATATTTTATAATATATATATATATATATATGTCGTATCCGTGTCCACTAAATTTTAAAAGTTGGTGTGTCTTCGCGTCCGCATCTGCATCCGTGTCGTGCCGCGTGTCCGTGTCCGTATCTGTATCTGTGCTTCTTAAATTATTCAAAATTATAAGGAAACACAAAGTATTAACATTCAACCCAGAAGTCATAACCCAAGTTTTGTTCAAACTTCAAACTATTCTCAAACAGAACAACCCATGTTGAAGCTTAGCTGAGATTAAATATAATACATTTTTTTTGAAAAGAAATATATATATATATATATACACATAAGCAAAGGATTGCCTCTTTTGTGTTTTTTTATTATTATTATTCCATGTTACTTTCGTTTATTTTATGTTTTTAATGAATTGTTTCTGTTACTTGCATTATTCGTATATTGTCTCATTTGCATGTGAGTCTACCAGAAACAGCCTCTCTACTATATAGGGATAAGGCTGTGTACTATCGGACCTCCGAAGACCCCGCTTCATTGTGAAATTTCGGACTGGGTGATAATGTTGATGACATATAGAACAACGTCAACGTTCGAACTTGAAGAGTGAAGGACAAGATTAAAAAATGGCGACCTAATGGTGCGCTTGTGAGACTGAGCAAACAATAAAGGACCGACGATTCAAGCAAAGAAGGAAGCCGACGAAGCTTGAAAGAGAGAGGATACGACGAGCACAAAAGAGAGAAGAAAAACTTAAAGAAAAGGTATGGGAGAGGGGCTTACTGCTACGATAAAGATTTGAAGCATGATTTTTTTTATATAATTTAGTCCCTCTAATTTTGTAAAATTATAATTCTCAACCAACATCGAAAAGTACCAGTTGGTACCTGGGGCCTGTACATGATGAAAGTCTAGTACTCGACCATACAGTTTTTTAATACGAAACATACGAGATCAGATCATCTGTTCCACTTTTACTATTCTAACACTGTTCCAACTTATCTCATTCACATTTATAATGCGCTTGTGAGACTGAGTAAACAATAAAGGACCGACAATCCGAGCTAAGAAGGAAGCCGACGAAGCTTGAAAGATAGGATACGACGGGCACAAAAGAGAGAAGAAAAAACTTAAAGAAAAGGTATGGGAGGGGCTTATTGCTACAGTTAAGACTTGAGGCATGATTTTTTTTTGTATAATTTAGTCCCTTTAATTTTGTAAAATTATGATTCTCAACCAAGACCGAAAAGTACCAGTTAGTACCTAGGCCTGTACGTGATTAGATCACCTATTCCACTTTTACTGTTCTAGTAATATTCCAACTTATCTCATTCACACATTTACGTGAGATCTATATAAATATATGGATGAGATAAATTACATCAACATTGAAATAGCAAAAATGAAATAGCATACACCTCCCCGAAACACACCACCGTATCAGGACCAGTACAATACTGTATCCCCAACCCTCCTTGCAACACCATTTAACCCAAAAGACTACAATAAAACCTCCATGCTCATTCCTACTTTGTCCTTTCTTGTCTCATAGAATCAACCAAAGAGAGAAGTAAGCAAGACAAAATGTATATATAAGCCAAGGTTCAGGATTTATTAGCTGAGCTACAATTTAGCTACCCAAAAATTGTTGCAGCAACTTTAAATTTGAATTGGTGATATCTAAATGAGAAGAAAAATAAATAAATAAATAAATAAAAAGCCACAATGCATATTCAGTAAGCATTAAGAACTACCCCCTTCAGTAACAAACATGAAGAAAACTAGTTCTGCATTCCCACTTCTTTTGGCAGTAGCAGTATCTACAGAACTTTGGTTTCCCCTTCTCCCAACTTAATGGAGAAAGAAAGTGCATGCCTCCCACAAATTCTGGTCAACAACTGGTATGCTTTGCCTCCTTGGTATCACCCGGACTGTGAGCAAGTAATCAGTAAAGTGGTTCGACCAAACTTGCTTTTGATAGTCTTCTGAAGTGTAAATATAATCCATGAACATCTTGTAGCTGTTCAGGTTAGGTAGTGAGGCCCGTAGTTTTACATATGGGGCACCAATTCTTGAGCATCAACCATTGTTTGATGCAACCTGTGTGGAAATCATGCCCACAGTCCAGTTTCCCAATATCTTCTCCCTCATTATACTCCTCCTGCGTTCATGCAGTAGACAACTCATAAGTGATCACACAGACAGGAAAAACTGGTAATGGTACGGAAACAAAATGATCCATCCTTACTCGACAAATGCAGCATGGCTCTGTCTCCCCTTCAGCTCCCATCTTGATAGAATGTTTCCGTTGTTTTAGGTGCCTTAAGATAGTTTCTTCACTCAATCCAGTGTTAACATTGCCAATGCGCTCTTCCAGAGCCAACAGCTCCTATGATTACAGAAATTTAGCATTATAAGTACAATCTAACGAAAGCAAATCACGTCCAAGAAATTTTCTGTGTACTATACCTCGTATGACATGTTATCAACATCAAGCCGCATATCTCTATGCCTATCATGAATATCCGCCACCCCAAAAAATACTGATTGGTCAAGAAGCATAAAATCCTGACATAAAACAAGAAAACAATTGAAAACTCTAGACTGACACAATCACAAAAAATGCCTATGGATAAAACCAGTCATCTAGCAACTCATGCACATAACTATGCAGTATAGTCATACAAAGCAAGGAAAATATAGTAAAGAGGACAACTGTATGAAGGAAGGTGATGTACTTTCAGCACCGACCTTAAAATCAAACATATATACATATAAATTAAATGATATTTCAACAGCACAACAATATTATCCAAGTTTCAGATCAAGTATTCACGCATGCATGGAGAACTCCAATTATTGCCCTCCTGATTTCATATCTTCGGTATTAAGTCACCATATTGTGTAATACAGACCATCGCTATGCACTGAGCACTCCACTTGCAAACATGCAGATTCCAACAATAGGGGCATGACCCACACACATGTAAGCATTCTGACATCATGAAACCAAACACTCATGCAAAGGTGCATTGGCATTAAATTGATGTAAAAAGTGCACCTCAATTCGTAAGCTTTCTCCCCTGCGTATAACATCCAAGACATTACGAATCTGTTAAAGGAAAATTAAAACCAAAGTGAGATCCAAATGAATGCTTGGTGGATACAATCCATGCAACTCAAGAGCTTAAAAGAATTAACAATAATAAACCAACTTCCAATATAGGAACGCTTAGTGCATGTGCATACAAGTGGATAACTAATGACAAAAACATAAATTTAAAAAATCAAAGACAAGAACAATTTATCTGAACTTCAAATTGAAGAATGGGACCAACATGCAGTTGACCACAGGAGCTACAGTCAGAGAAATGAACATTTCCAAGCAAATGTTGCAAGAATGCCACATAAATAACAAAAAAGGTTAAGATGGAGAATGATCCGGAGATGGCTAACACAAAGAACCCAATAGCAGACTGAAGTTTATGACTAGGACAACCTATATATAAGTATTTTATACTCAGGGCATGATATCCAAATTGTGGACAAATCCAATTAGAAGATGTACAAGTAATGCGTGCACATTAGATAGAGTATAACATTGACAGGTGCCAGACCTAGCTAAAGAAATGATGATGACATCAAAATTTTAGTGGAAAACAGGTAACTGGACAAAGTTTTACAGACCAACCACATTAAAAGCGAGAACTGACCTCAGATACAACAAGCCTACTTCTTCCTTCTCTGGTTGTAGCCAAAGTTCGCAGTGGATAAGGAATTCCTAGGACACTGTCCCCTTGTCTTTCCAACCGTGATGCTGATCTTGCATGTGACCTATGATGTCCATGGTTATTAGATGAATGTGTCATATCCCCTGAAGAAGTAAGACCCGGTTGCGGTGGGGAACGGAAGCTACTTTGTCCACCTGCTTCACCCACAGCCGAATTAGACAATGACCGACGGACATACTCAGCTAATCTCCGAGAATTTCTTGAAGAAGGATTGGCGTGGGGAATCCAGGTAGGAGCTGCCAGAGGGTGAACTCCTGTATTAGGAACTGTCCAGGATGTGGAAGAAACATTTCCAGGACCATTGATGTTTCCACCAGTTACATGAGCAGGGGCTGGAATTCTGGTTGAAGCTCTTAATTCAGTGGCAGGTACAGTTACAGAATGTTCCCAGACATTGCTCCCCATGCTTCTTGAATTTGCTTCCTCTGCATCACATAAAATTATAGAACTTGATGAGCTACCAACTCTTGAGCTAGGGATTTCATTCCACCTAAATGATTGTGAGTTCTGCACCAAAGCTGGAACAGGTACACCAGCTTGCTGACCAACAGAACTAGCACTGTCCATTGCCGGGGATGACCTCAAATTCAAAGAATGATCAACGGGAATAAGTCTTGATGAGTGGTGTGAAGATGGTATACCAGAACGCCTACTAGCACTTCCTCTAGGAAATAGAGCAGGAGGTACAGATTCTTCATTTGCAGGATTTATTATTAGGCGGAAATTTCTGCGGGAGCTTTCTGTACGTCTTGCCATCTCCAAATCAGGACTGCCATCACAGGCTAGCCCACTGGCACCTATCCCAAGTCTTGCATTAAACAGCTCCGGCTGGGCACCCATACTTAAACTACTGTTCGCATCGTAGCAGGCAGGGACACCAGGCCATGCATTTTGCTCTGAGGACGGAAAGAAGCTTGAACTTCCACCAACAGAGGACTGCCCAACATTTATTTCAACAGCCTTTCTTTTGCAGGGGCGGCCATCCACTGAACAACCAGGTCTATCATCTTGTTGTTCTACTGAGTATCCACCAGTTCCAGGAGCAAGTAACAAAGAATCATATCCATTGCTAGACGGAGCATGTTCATTCCCTGTCCAGCTAGCCTTGTTACCAGAGGCTTCCATGATTGGAAAATTATCAATGCTATGAGTAACAGGACCAGCATTTAAGTTGAGATTCTGTGTCATTTCATCAGAGTTAGAACTTTGCATGAATTGAGAGTCAACATGAACACTGTTGAGTGGAAGAATATTAGTTGGTCCATATCGCCTTTCTTCCAGTCTTGGGCCAGGTCCAGAATATGCACTTGCAGAAGATGACCATCCATGTTCTCTTTTGTGCTCATCATGAATTGCCTCATTCCGCAGCCCACTAGAACTCGGTTCTCCCAAGTTCCATTCACTAGGACCTTGTCGTTCTTGGTCAACAGAATTTACAAAGGCACCAGTCATGTGACTAGGTGACAGTATAAAGTCTGCCAAGCGGCTGTCTGCAGGATTTCGCAAACTATTCCAGCAAATTTGTGGATCTACAAAGGCATTACCTGATGTAGATCCATGATCAAAGTCCAATGTCTCAGGCAAGGAGCCAATCACACTCCTGTGCCCTTGCATAAGGATAACCACGACGACCCTTGTAAAATTATCTAGAATCTACAGTTCTACTGATGCTGATAAGATAACCAAACGAGAATGTTAGTTTTGACATCCAAAAAGCTCCTAATAAAACAGTAAGAGAACTTGAATATAGTACTAAATACTGAGATTAAGCAGCTCTACAAGCACAAATATCACAATGCCAAGAAGCTTCAATTTGACATGTTTCACAAATAGCACATGCCAATTCTGATGGGAATCCTCAATATGAGGGCTCCGAACCTCTTTTCCCGGGAATTCAACCTCCTATAGGATGCAACGCATCTACATAAATTTTACTTGTCATGACCCATAAGATTTGCCAAGTTTACTTTCTCTACAAAGGACACAGATGGAACGTCCACAGATGTAGATGAACCTAATCCAAAAATATATGAATATGCATAATCTTGCTAATGTACTGAAGAAGACCCACTCAATTTATTTATTCAAGTTCAGCTTCAATCATCTGCTGGTAGGTGACTGAGTCAGGCATAACATAGAATCATATGCATGTCAGTAAGACATAAGATGGACAAATGCCGCATCGCCGTAGCGAATGTATGGCTAGCAACTAGATCCAGTGAACATCAGAAACTTTGTATATACAACAAATGCATAAATCTCGAAGAATCAAAACCTAAACTCAAGCGATCATGAAAGAACAAGAAAACATTTAAATGAGTTGTAACAGAATCAGACAGGCCAACAGTCAAAACTGAGGTCGAAGAAAATCTACTCATCCCACAACCCAAAACAATAAATGAAGGAAAACTAGGAAATCAAACGAGGTGAAGAAAACAAACCAAGAAAAAAAAAGGGCAAAGCATACGGCCTGATATTGCAAATATCAATTACTTCACTCCTCATTAAGGAAACAATAGGAAACTCGAAAAACAATACTAAAAGTTTTAACCTTTCAAGTTGTCACCGAACGTAAATGATGTAAAGATAGCAAAGCCGGTGAACCACATCTTCAAAATGGGAAGGGAATATGGGATTTCCCTACCAAAAAGGGTCTCTGAAATTAAGTTAACAGTCGAAATCCCAGATAAAAAATCACTAAAAGACTCAAACTTTTTTGTTGATAACAAAAACAAAAAACGAGAAAGTTGAAAGCCGATAACCAAATATGAGAGGAAAGAGAAAAGCTTTAACAAATTTAAACAAAGAGAAACACCTTCATCTGAAAACGTTTGTTTTGCTTCACAGCTTAAATCAAAACGAAAGGGCAAAACGAGAAACGAATGAAGAACAGAAATGGAACAAAGTACTGCCCATAAGCTATACTCATCCCATCCCTAACCGATCGTTGAATATAAGGAGCTTACCCAACAAAGAAAAACAAGGAAAACCCGACCGATCTAGCAATTTGTACCAGAAATTAAAAGGGTCAGACTCCAACAACCTTAAGCAGAGGAAACAAGAAGCCTCTACGCGCTCTCTGATGATATTGTCTATCTCTTTCTCGAGACAAGAAAGAGAGTAAGCACAGCCTCCACTGGAATAACAAAGGGTAGGAGAAGGCGGAGAGAGGAGAGGCTCAGATGAGGAGGAGGAGGAGGCTTGAAGGAGGATATAGGGATGAGAATTGCAAATACAATGTATATAGAAGGAGAAAGAAGATTTAAGGGAACAATAACCATTAATTTACTAAATAACCCACCAAGACCAAGAGAGAGACATAAAGTGAGGAAAATACAGAATTTGTGTGCCAAAGCAAGAGAGAGGTTCCAACAAAAACTAGTAAGGAATATAAATGCTGAGAAACACTCAATTGGGACCAAGAACACCAATATCAACAACTAGGCAAAAGGGAGTTTCTCTCCCCTGTTTTGGCCGCTCACCAAATGGCTCCTCTTGTTACGTAGACAGCAACCTTTTTAATTGTTTTCTTTTACCTATGGAAACAAAGTAAAGTAAAACCCATAAATACAATAAAATAATGAATATTAGACCAAGACCCATCTCCCAAAACAAGCCCCGCAACCACTCTTTGATTTGTTTCCATCTTCTTCACGCCAAGCACCTTCCTTTTTACCATCATCACATGCCTGATGCACCCCACTCTATATTTACCTTTTCTTCGTGTCTATATAAATATTGGTTGCTACTAGCTTAACTTTGCTTCGCTTAGCTTAGCTTAGCTAGCTGTGTTTGAGTTGTTCTCATACATTTTGGCAAACGTGGCATAAGTACTCGTGTCCCCACCTTGACGAGATGGAAGACACATAGATTTGTTCCCAGTGCCAAAAATGGGATTGCTTTTGACCATCCATGAATGGGGTTGTTTCAATTCCATTCCAGTGGAATAATATAATAAAAAGGGATTTTTGTTAACTTTACTCTATAGAACCAGAGATGTGGGTAAATGAGGAAGGTGGCTGTCGGCATCTTTGTTAATCGGCATTCGTATGTTTGTTGGGAACTGGCACCGTCTTTAGGTACAGAATTAGCTTTGGTTTATTATTACTTTGCGTGAAAGAGGTGTGAATAGACAGACAGTCCCAAAGTTCCTTGCATGTATTATCCTTCAGTGGGTTCTGCCTCAGCTCCCTGTCAAATCTCTGTTTCCTACCGTTCATTTCTTAATGTTTGGTCTTTCTACTATTCTTGTGCCTCTGCTCCTGCTCTGTGACCCGTGTTATATCTTTATTTATAGGTTTATCTTCTTTCAAGTTTGAAAGGCGGTTGCTTTGCCTTGCCTTTTTCCACAAAATGTGCGTTTCACTATGTGTGTTTTGTTCGATGAAATGGACTCCTAGTCTGAGTGCTTGGATAAAACCATCGCGTAATGACACATCTCAAAGTTCTTTCCATGATTGTTGACAAAGATAAGTTTGATTATTCTCCCACTTAAGTGAATATTAAGAAATTTCCCATTCTTTTCACAATGCATTAAAGACTTGACGACCTATAATACTATACTATGCATAATGGAAACTGCCAAAGCCTATCTTCCAGAGGGATTCAGGCACTCTTGTACACCTCTTGTGGTCTGATTTTGATAAACCCGAAAAGTAAAAACGTCATAACCAGCATCACAAATTTGACTTTTGAAGAAGGAATCTGCTTACGAACATGGTAGGGCAACTAGGACAATCTTGAATGCACCAAGAGAAAAGCAAAGCCGAGAGGTTTAGTTGTTGGCAATTGTGGAATTTTTCACTCCTGTCCTGCCACAATCTTTCCCTTGGTAACTTTTTTCTTTTTCCTGAAAGGTGGGTGTGTGGTTATTGAAGCAATTAAATTGTAGGGAGCAAAACTCATGACATGAGAGCCCCTTGATGTGCCTGCAAGAACATAAGGACTAAGATGACCCACAACCATCAGGCATGGGTAAGGTGGGAGTTGGATCCGTGATTATGATTATGCACATGACACCGCAAAAAAATGAACCTCTAAGCGCATGAAAGTGATATATAATTTTCATATATAGTGGAGGGAAAGATGGTCTTAGTAAATGTTAGCATCTGATTAAGGGTCAATAGGAAGTAATTGCAAGGAAGCAAGATTGCCTCGTAGCTACCACCAACGCCCCAAGATTACTCCATACCTGTCTTGACTTGCAATAGTAAAAGGACAACGACCGACAACATTAACCCTATCACCAAGTCCATGCCCAAAGATGACACGTGTTGCCTCTGTATGGTTCCTTCCTCGGGTCGGATGTGCACTTACACAAAAGCTAAAGCTAGCTAATCCAAAAACACGGTTTACATGTCAAACTGGGGTACAGCACAGGTGTTTCAGGAAGTTCTCAAGACAAGATAAGGAATTGGAAATTCAATTTGATACAACCAATTTTGTGACTTTGGGAGGTTCCTCCTGGCGAATACAACAGATTTTTTCAACGATTAAAAAGCAGTCAACATTTTAATTTATTGAGATTCCTTTTGCAAAATGCATATTGTGTCATTGTAACTGAAATCCATATTCAAAGGACAGACAAACAATGATGATGATATAACTTAAAGAGATAGCAATTTCACAGCTCTTGAAAGTTATGTTCAGATTGTTCACAATAAATTAATAATACAAAAAATTTAAGGATTAAAAAGTTCAATTCAATTATCATAAAACTGGTTATTATTTAAATAAAAATAAAATAATTAAAAATTTAATTAAAAATATTAAATAATTTATTTTAATTTATAAAAATATCAAAAATTACACAAGGGCATTAGGAATTGGTATATTTTATGATTCAGAAAAATCGATTCCTTGTTTTTTCTAAGAAGATTCTATCCAAAGTTGAACTTTGAACTATTATGGAGGCTTAGTGGTATGCCATTCTTAATTGCAGCCACGAAATCAATGTTAAGAAGAAAATATTATAGACAACGTAACGCTCTTCGAAGCCCGTTGGTTGGCCCGCTAATTTGTTTGGGTGCAACCGATTCAAGATGGCTGGATCAGGACAGGACACAGATGTCCAACTTCGGAAATAGCTTTGTCAAATTTTATGAAACCACCTTAGACAAAGAAAGTATATACGAAGTTCCTAACTATTGATCCATAAAACCATACAACTAGCAATGTCATGCCAGATATCTTTAGCTGTTTGTTACTGGATTCCTGGCTCCACCCTTGTGACATGCTCTTTCCATTTTTTTTTGCATAATTCGTCCACAAGACAGTCCAAATCCACCAAACTAAAGTTGTATGTAACAAGAACTGAACTGATCAACCATGTCCATGAATTACAGTGTACAGCTCCACTGTTCCTAGTACCAGAAAAATAGAATACATCCCTTCATATTTCTCCTAGACAAGGTAGGAGAAGAAAAGATTGTCAGGATGATTCGCACAGCTTCCTAAGAAGAAAAGCAAAATGAGGATTAAGTCAGACGTACAGAGTACAGACTGTAAACTGCAAAGTGTAAAGGACGCGAGAAAATTGCCTACACGTGCAGTTTCGGGCGGCTAGCATTTCTAGAAGCACAAGCAAATAACAAGGCCAGATTTGGCACTACTTGACCAGCACCAGCTACCTAATTTATGATCTTCACTATAATTTCAATGCCGTTTGTGGCATATCCTTGTCCTTGGGCAGCCATCAATTAATCACATGTCAGGCATATAACATAATTTATCACGATAAACAAATGAAAAGCTTAAAGCTGAGTGCTTTTAGTATCAACGAAGCAACTCGGCACAGCATCATCTCTTAAGGTTAAAAGGAGCAATTCTTGAAGTCTGCCTGCAACAAGAAAGCTCTGAGAAAAAAGGAATGAGCAGGTCTTGCCAATGTAATAAGAATAGTTTACAGAAGAAAAAGAAAAAAAGAGGAATTGGAAACATCAAGTTTATCTTATCTGTAACATGTATGCTTTCCCTGCAAGTAGAGGAATTCTTGGAATGGTGGAACAATAGTCTAGGTTCTTAAAAGAGGCAAACGGAACAAAGCATGAAGCCATCATCAACTTCATCACCAAGAAACAGATATATAATCCAAATTTGAAGGCGTTTGCTGATAGGATGATAACCATGTTCCAGTCAAAGATCAAATTTGATCATTCCGTTAATTACTGTGAGAGAGGGATAGAAGCAACAGCAGGTGCAAATTCATGGGAAAGATAAATGGAACAGCAAGCATTAATTTGAAATATTGTGAAATGCAACTTTTAACACTGATTTCAGTTTAGAGCAGCCATGAGTTCACACAAAACATATCCATAGTAATGCATCCAACAGGTAATGTATTTGCATAAGTAAAACTTTTCCATCTTCCTCTAATATATTTCCATGCCTTCACGATATGAAAGTTCAAAGCTTTGAACCTAAATCACCCTTTCAAAGCCTCTAAACATGGGTCTCTGGAGTCTAAAAGTTCACTACTCCTAGGGGAGTCGCACCTTTCCTACAATCCCACTCCTACCATAGGATGACAACCTTCACTAATACTTCTCATGCTTAACCATTAACAAAAATAAAAAACCACGTCATTAGCTACCTAAAATAGATAAATTTGTGGTGGCGTTTGACTTTACACAATAGCAAAAAGTAGAGATAAAGAGGATTGCGGCTGCATAATGAGTAGAGAAGACATGATGAGCCATGAACAGCAATTTAACCTGCAAGTTTGTGTTCTTAATATAAAGAAACAATGGAAAATTGCATTTGAACTTGAGATGGTCCAAAACTTTTCCTAGACAGCCATGTCTGAAAATATTAGAGAAAAAGTGTCAGAACAAATGAGTTTCCCAACCACACTGGTACACGTTTTTGAGCTTCAAAAATTTTATTATGTCCATATGTTGCACTTCAACCTGCTTTCAAAACCGATGCCCAGGGTATATACATGGCACCATGCAGAAACAAAGATTCTGCAACCTAAACCAAGATAAGTAAAACTGACACATGTTTTCCGAAGTACAAAAAGGAAACAGAATATTCCACAACAAATCTTATCATGCAAAAGATTAAGAAAAGAGGAATATTGAAATCATATCCCAGAAAGGCAATGAAACATGATTTACTAAAAAAAAGGAATGGTACTTAGTAAATCATTTTGATGACAACACATTGACAAAAAAGTTATGAAGAAGAACTGACATGATATGTTGCACACAATTGAAGATTTTAAAATGCATCTTCAAAATATTAAGATTTGAAGATGTTCCATAATCTCATTCGGCAACATGGTTAACTTTACAAAGCTTTGAAGCAGTGAAGAGAGTAAGCACTACCTATCAAGCAATTCAGAATACGCATTATTTATAGTCAGAAGGACAAGTTTGTAGTCGAGAAGTCCAAAGTAGCTATTCATGGTTTGCAAGTTCACCATGCTTACTCTCTGCTTTAGAAAGTACATTTTACCCTAGATATAAGGATATGGAAACAGTGGAACAACATCAGGAAGTTGGTGAAGCCAGGACATGATGAGCTAGTTTTGATATTCTTTTTCTTATTTGAATCTACCATCACCAAAGATACCAAACTTGTTCTTAATCCACCAGATGAAAGCAACTAATCTCTGACATTCAAGAAATCTGCAAACCAAAATTACAACAGATTGACAATTGTTTCTAGACAAAGTTAAAACAGTGAATCAAAAATTATATTACATACCTCCATAGGTGAAGCAATTTGTTAGCATCACAACAAAGAGTCTAATCTACTTATCAATATGGTGAAGATTCCTCAAAGATTAAGTTTTTCTTTCTCTATTCTTCTTCAGGCTATTCATATTCATTCTGTAGCTTTTAAGACACTTCTTGAACAAACGTTTGAGGCAATAGTTTAATCCTGTGCCGTGGAACATACATACATCTTTCAGACTCAAATCTTCCATATTCAAACTGGAATCAATCTATAAGATCATCCAACTCTATGAAATCTTCTTCCACAATGGATAACAACAGCTGGTCACTTCCAGCATCTAACATGCTCCTATCAATAAGGCTGAACTCGCTATCCTGCATAACAAAATTAAGCAGCAGGAATATCAGCAGTTTGTATGACAGAACATGAGAACATGCTAACTATGCTTTAGATACAATCCACTTATTGGTCACCCAAATATGTGGAAAGTGCAGAATAATAGGGCAATTAAGATCAACAGTTGCCGTATTGCATAATATGAAAAAGGACAAAAAGGGAAAAAAGAAAAGACCTAGCAAGTTAAAAACTTTAATGAGAGGTCATAATAGAAACGGAGGAACAAATGGAAGTATCA
>JANIPN010000006.1:7507277-7518656 GCA_027478595.1 Erythroxylum anguifugum
TAACGGGGAATGAGGAGTAAGAGTGTGTGAAGTAAAGTAGGTTGGTCCTAAGAGGCGAGAGCAGTAAGTCCCGTGTGGCCTAGTGAGGGCGTTGAGGGGTGTAAGACTCCGATAACTGGACAACTACGTTGTGTAACACACTTCCAATCCGACTTTGGAGAGTCGATGTCTTCAACCAGTGTGGTTTTAGAAGAAGGAGTTAGCCGTAAGGGTTAACCAGTGGTCATGTTTATCATGTTCATCCCTGTGTCACCTCTCGATTGGTTCGAGTGAGTAGCCGTGTGCATCCATGCGGTAGTTGACTTTGATTCGGTCTTCTTTGAAGGCCTCGGAAGGTTTTTCAATTCAAGTCTTTGACCCGTCCAAACATCTACTTCTCAGTTGAATACACCTACTTCCTTTGAAGTCCCCAAAAACTTGGTGGACAAGTAAATCCCGCGTATTTTGTGGCCGGCGACCAACTACCATTCACTCGAAATTAAGTCAAATAGGGCAGAGAAAGATCATTTTGGATACTGAAAGTCAGCAAACCATTTCCAGGCAGAGACAATGAGTGCTGCAACTGTTCGACACATCTCAGAATGCTTCGTGAAAGCTGCACACATCACCGAAGAAGCTAAGAAGCCTTGGCATTTGACACCATGGGATGTTGCTATGCTCACTGTGCAATACATCCAAAAGGGTCTTCTTTTTGCCAAGCCATCAGAAAGCTTCAACCTCCTGGCTCTCTTGGAAAAGCTGAAGCATTCACTGTCTCTGACCCTCGTCCATTTTTATCCACTCTCTGGCCGTCTTGTAACTTCCACAAGTGAAGACCCACCGACATATGTAGTATTTGTGGATAGTATGAACAGTCCTGGAGCCGGGTTTATTCACGCATCGGTAGATTTGACAATCTCTGATATCCTATCTCCAACCTATGTACCGTTGGTTGTTCAATCGTTTTTCGATCACGACAGAGCAATCAACCACGATGGTCATACTAGGCCGCTGCTATCGATTCAAGTCACAGAATTAATCGATGGAATCTTCATAGGGTGCTCCATAAACCACTGCGTCGCTGATGGTACCTCTTTTTGGCATTTCTTTAACGCATGGTCTGAGATCTTCCAAGCAGGAGATAACATCCCAATATCACGCCCACCTCTGATGAAGCGTTGGTTTCCAGATGGCCACGGTCCATTTATTAACCTTCCGTTTACCCATCACGAGCAGTTCATTTGCCGTTTTGAAGCTCCGTTGCTCAAAGAAAGGTTCTTTCATTTCTCTACGGAATCTATTTCAAGACTCAAAGCAAGAGCCAATGCAGAGTATAACACCAACAAAATTTCCTCCTTCCAGTCTTTGTCTGCTCTTGTCTGGAGGTGCATAACACGAGCACGCTGTTTACCGCATGATCAAATTACCGGTTGCAGGTTGGCGGCAAATAACAGGTCAAGATTGAACCCACCTTTATCTCCAGACTACTTTGGGAATTCAATTCTGCCTCTCAGAGGGTCCACTACAGCTGGTAATTTGTTAGAACACGATCTTGGTTGGGCTGCTTGGTTACTACACGAAGTTGTGGTTAATAACAGTGATACAAAGATACGGGATTTGCTTGACTCGTGGCTCAGATCTCCTGTTATATACCATATAGCTCAGGTGTTTGATCCATACAGCGTGATGATGGGGAGTTCACCAAGATTCAATAAATATGGCAATGAATTTGGAATGGGTAAAGCTTTGGCCCTTCGCAGTGGCTATGCACACAAGTTCAGTGGTAAGGTGTCGGCATACCCTGGTCGGGAAGGTGGAGGAAGTATAGATCTGGAGGTGTGCTTGCCTCCAGATACAATGACTGCTCTTGAAGCTGACGAGGAGTTCATGAGTGCTGTTTCTCCATTCCAACACTAATATTATGCTTCATTATTGCTTTCCGGCCACCGTGTTGCACTTTCATTTCAGTATCGTATGTTGAGCAAGTTACGTTGTAATAATAAAAGAAGGAAACCTTCAAGTTCTTATCTTGCAATTATGACCTTCAGTAATTGTCTTTCTGTTACCTGAAAGAACATGTACGTGTGTGCAGATTGTGACTTGAGCACGGCTAGATTCGTTGGGAAGGGTATGAATCCTAAGACTTTTTGGATCGGTAGAAGAATAGTACACCTCAACATTACCATGTTTAGTATGGTCAAACAATCTCCTACAAAAAAGAAAAAGTCAATTTTAACTTTGAACGATGAATTTCTGTATTTTTTATTTATTATAATTATTTATATTGATTGTTACTTATTTATGTATTTTCTTTAAAAAAGGTACAACCGATCACATGGTCTTTTCCATTGAGAAGCAAACACCTCTCAATTAAGAACTACTTTCTTCTAACACGACAAAACTTGGCTGGCACTTACCATCGGAAAAGATTGCTTGCTGGCCCTTTGGAAAATTGTGGTTTGGTATGACCAAAAGAACAGTATGTTATGATAAAAGAGAATCTATAGACCCAATTCATTTAGTCCATAAACGTCACTTTCTGCAGATGTTGCCTTCCCATAAACCAACTAACATTACCAGTACAAGAGTTTGCATAATGTGGGATGTTGAAAAGGAGTTAAATGTACTAAACTCCTTATAAAACTATTATGCATCCCCTTTTGTTAAATATTCCTGACAGCATGTGACAGGTAACAACTGTAACGATTACACATGAAAAAGACAACATCGTTAAATAAATGAGAAATAAAATCTTACCAATGCCATTCCACAATTTAAATAATGTCCAAATACTTCTTTAATATGAAAAATGGTCATGCTCCCGGTTGTATTCTTTTGTTTTTAGGTTAAAAGTGTATTTTGAACCTTAACGTTTATGATAAAATATAGAATAGAACCTAACGTTTCGAAGCATTCAAATTGAATCGTAATTTTTTCAAAACAGCCCCTAAGTGATGAAAAATTTAACGGAATTAACTCCTCGTCAGTTAAACTTCATATCAATGCTGACATGATATTATTTTTATTTTTAAATAAAAAATGAGTCTCACTACTATATGTCAAGTAAGACTTATTCTCTAAAATATATGAATATGAGTCTCATTTTCACGTAACAAGTGGGACCCACTGTATGAGTATAAACAGTGACCTCGCTCTCAAGTGACTATAAGACTCACTTTTTAATTAGTTTAAAAAATTAATTATATGGCTGAGACCCACTTTCTATTTAAAAAATATAAAATTAATATCATAGACATAATGTTTAACTATCAGGGAGTTAATTTCATCAAATTTTCCGTCTATTTAAGATTTTTCTAAACATTTTAAAAATGTTAGAGTTCAATTTGAACGTTTCAAAATGATAAGGTTCAAATTATATTTTGTTATAAATATTGAGATTCAAAATGCACTTTTAGCCTTTGTTAATGAATTCGTCGTGCTTGTGTTACAGTTGTTAAACACACAAGTTGTCATTTATTCCAAAATTTCAATATAAATAGGGTTTCTCAAGATATTTGATAATTTTTTTGATAAAGGTACAAATCTGTTATATATTTGACTTTTTTTTATTAAAATTTTATTACTTATCTTAAAATATTAAACTAATTTTGAATTATAATATATTTAACCTCATAAATATGTCCTTAATTACAACAGAAAGGAAGTAAACTATACTCTAGTTGTTTTCACTCTGTTGTTGATTGATAAAACCTGTATTGTTTGAATCAAGTTTTTCCAACAAATCCACATCTTAAGGTTATATACATCATGAAAGTACAATAGTATGGACTAACCAATTCAACTCAAATGTAATTATAGTCTTCTAAAATGAGATCTTTAGTGGAGTTTGTTTTTGATTTAAACAACATTGGCTTGTATAATGTGATGCATTAACTTAAAGGTAAAATAAACTTGTGATTTATTTCCAAATGTAATAATTATATTTAATATTATAATAATTAATAATGTAGTATTTATTTTAAAAATAATTAATTAAAAAAATCCTTTTATTGGTATCAAAGTCATAAGTGTTATTTGACTGTGACTACAATATTTTTAATGAGAGTGAGTATAGAGGCATTATAAGATATGAATCAATTACTGAGTGACCCTGTTCATCTTTCTTCTACCTTATCTATTTCTTTCTAGTGTGAAGCGTACTTTATCATATAAAACACCTTATAGAAATAACCTATCTTCCTGAAGAAAAATGTATTTCTTATACTTCTTTACCTTTGCTTAGTCCTTACAGTATATATTTTCATGATCGTTCTTGGACCAAGAGTATTCGTACCATCCTCTCCATATATTGTCCTAAAATAAAAGAAAACATCAAGAGTTCTCGTTTAGAATAGTGTGGTTTGCAAGCAACCTCAACAGAACAGTACGTGAAGCTCGAGATCCCTAAGGAGCTCATCTCTCTCTGGAAAAAGCAGAATCATACACACCTACACATTGGAGCTATACGTCTTGTTCTCACCCTCTATGGAAGAAAGGGAATACTTACTATAGCCAGGATATCTGTTTTGGACACTACCTATACGACATACCAAAATGCACTAATTGGCACCCTGTTGACAACTCTCAACAATGGAAGTTTCATTCTAACTATCGCCCCTGATTTTAACATTAGGCTAGCTGATCCCACTTTGTATGAATGATTTCAAGTTCAGATCCAGATTACTGTAGCAAAGTTATCATACAACCATTATGGTTACTCTTCACCACCAGATGATCTATCGTTTATAGAATCATGCCATAGATCTAAACTTCCCAAACTCCACTTTTGATGCATTATACATGGTAGTTGACATAGCTCATGATCAAACAACTATCACCCAGATCCCGAAACAGTTACCACCAACGGAGCTTAAAAAGTTGATGCCTACAGAATGGATCACTAATTACCAAAAAGTGTTTCATGCCCTTCACAGGCATTTTTTCACACCACTACTCCACCTATTCTGAAGACCTTACGAGATTGAACTGTGAAATCCATGTACATAGGCCCAATGAAGATCAATCTGGACCCGCTCATATATCAGGCCCTGTTCTCTCTCACAGAGAAGGCAAAGATGGACCTCCGATCCATTATTTTAAACCTGATGGTTTAGTCATGATCGTTGACATTTTTTGTCTAGGATGTAGATCCCTCTATGTGCAAACTTAACTGTGAAGTATGTTTGAACCCTGAATCAGATAGTGACGATGATGATGAGCTGTACAATCGACAATAAAGGAAAAAGAAGAACAAGAAAAAGGAGATCTCTGCTTGTCAACCTACTAGAAAAGATCACTATCACCACGACAATCGTGATGATTTTGAACCTTGGATTGAGAATCCAAGCCCAAGACCGGGGAGTATTCGTGAAATGCTCAAAGCTGTTGACAAGGAACCTTTGTCATATCCAGAGTCAATCTCCAAACATCCTTAGCTGGTTATTCCTTCTATTCCAGTTGTTCCTACGCAGTAATGATCAACAAAGGTTTATCTCTAACCCTTATATTCGTGCCTCTACCATGAGTTCTCATGGAACTATGCTTGCCAATCCTGTTGATGAAACTCTCAACTGGTAGACTGATAATGCTTTAGCTTATAACAAAGTCCTTCAACAGATTGATTCCAAACTTGATGGTTTGACTCACCAAATGTAAGCTACACATCAACGAGTTGATACAATCTCTACAGAGATCCAGAAACTGTACAAATCTTACAAAGCTCAAATGGCCCAACTTGATTCGACCCTTCAACACTATGTTGATACTCAGTATTTTAGCCCTGATTTTACCACAAAGGAGCAAGAACTTAAAAAGGTGAAAGAGATCCTTCAACGAATGGAAGCTGACATGTGAAAAGAACAGTCTAAAAATGTTTATGGAGCATATCCTACATCCTTTCTAGTTACCCAACCTACCTATCCTTTACCAACCTATCTTATCCCACCAATCTACTCTCCACCTTCATACCCTGAAGACGTTCACTTTGAAAAGATATTCAAGTTCAACTATCCTTTGATCAGGCAGTATATCCATCCTACCACCGCTAAGCCCAAATCGAGCAAATCAAAGCCTAAACTTGAAAAGCCTCTTGGCCCATCTCCCTCATATACCAAACCTGTTGATCCATACACTAAACCAGCTGATCAATGGAATAAACCCTTACAGATCCACACTCCACCTTATTCTCCATTAAAACCATAACCTTCCCAATCTACCGGGAAAGATAAAGCTCCTTGGACAGAGTTTGTAGCAACTCTTACACTAGCATTTGTTCTTACCATCTCCGACGATAAATGCCCATATGAGCACTCTAATTTAACAGCTCTTGCACCAGCAACTATTCCTGAGATATCTATTGAAGAATTCCCCTTTGAGCATTTTAAAGTCTTTGAACAATCATTTACAGTAGTTGAACTACCTGAAGTGTTTTAACCATCTTCAGATGAATCTGTACAATTTGTTGATTTGACAGATCTAGCTCAAGTCATGATGACCATGCCTCAACTTAACAAAAGTTGAGCCTGAAATTATTGAAACTGAGTCTAAAGGAACCGAACCCTTCAGACCTACACCACCACCAACACTAGCTCCACCATCCAAACCTACTTCAGGTCCCTGATTCACATTTGATGATCTTCCATCAAGAAAATGGAGAGAGCATTTTCATGAATTCAATGCTTGGATTAATTTGCAAATGACTTTGACTAAATCATCCTTTACGAGATATTTTGTCTGAGTTTACTTCTCGTTTTATTGGTACATTATAGGAATTGTGGCAAAGTCTTGATGAATATCGCAGACTTAAGTTCTTACAAGTTACATCTATTGGATTATTTCTTCAAGTAATTAACAAAGAGTTAATTGGTGACTTTCAGCTTATCGACAAACAAGCCAGATAAGAATACTTTTAGATGAAGTGTTGTTCTCTTGACAAAAGAGATTTGTAGAAACATTTCCAGCGTATGACGAAACTTTATTTTCTACTTAATGGTTTTAACGATGTTACTCTCCGTTATACATTCATTTCCTCTCTTTCAGAAGAATTACAACCTGAGTTACAAAGGACAATAGATGCACTTCTATGGGATATGAAAGATATATCTCTCGGTGATATCTATCAACTGGCCTTAGATTCTTTTGATAAGCTATGCGAACAATAAATGTTCTTTAGGAACATGATTAAAAGTGGTCATCTGTTAAAGAAAGCATGCAAAAAGTCTTATCTGATGATCAAATGCACGGAGAAAAAAGATTGTGCATGTCACATAAAGAAGAAACATCATCACAAGAAGTTCTCCTATAAGAAGTTCCACAAATCTCGTATGTCTCCTAAAGAAGGCTACAAGCCCTTCAGAAGAAAGTAACGCCGACGTTTTTTCCACTTCTTCAAAAGGAGAAATCCTCAAGGAAAACCACCAGATCGTTGTTTTCTTTGTGGAAATTCGGGACAATTTTCTCTTCAATGTCTTCACAAGACAAAAAGAGATATTAATCTCCTGGATTCTATTGAAGCTATTATGCCAATTCATAATGGTCATGGAAACATTGAAGATTTTATAGAAGAACAATCCAGTGAAGATAAAGACACCAAGTTTGTTGTTCCCATTGATTCCTCTAATGACGATAATGATTCCTCTGATATATCCATTTATGAAGATAATATCTCTAGTTTTGAAGATTACATGCTTTACACGTTACAACAATAACAACCGTGTCTCAAACTTGTCCCTATCTGCAAATTCAGATATTATTCCAAGATAAGTATGATCGGCCTATTAAGGCTATTGGGTACATAAATAGTGGATCTAGCAGAGCCATTATGAAGCCCAACATTTTACCTCCTGAAGCATGGAGTTCCCATGATGAACATTTCACTGTTGTTGGTAATACCTTCAAGATCGGGCTTATTATAAAAAGGAAAATAAGGATTCGTTTCTTCCCTGGCTGTGTGGTATGGACTAAGGTTCTTGGAAGCAATCTACCTGACCCAGATATTCTTATCGAAATGGATGTCTATTGTCAGGCATCTCCATTATAGATTCTACCTCTAAGAATCAGATGTTGTGCCAACTTCGGTTCTTACACTAATATCAGGAATGTATTTGAGCTTACTCAAGTACCACCACCATATGAAGCCTTGAGAGTACATGAGAGACCAATTTTTGGACTATTATCCTGAGTCTCATGTACAGTTCTCTTATTCAAACCCTTTATGGAAAAATGATGATTTCTTTATTCGTCTTCCTTTCAAGAAGAGCGAAGATATCAATCCTACCAACGCTAATCATCCGGGAATGAGCCCTGATGATCTAAGATTGGCACAAGAAAAGTGTGTTATCCTTCTTCAGTAAGGACTCATTGAGCCCACTAAATCAGATTGGGCTTGTTAGGCTTTTATGCCAAAAAGGTCTAAATAGAAAAGAGGGAAAAAGAGGTTAGTCATTGACTATAAAACTCTAAATTCTTTCCTATAGGATGATAAATTCCCACTTCCAAAGATTATTATGCAGGTATTATTTCTAAAGGAAGCTACCATCTTCTTCAAGTTTGATCTTAAAGCAGGATTTTGGCAACTTGAAATTGAATCTCAAGATAGGTACAAGATAGCCTTTTGTATTCCAAACGGCTAATACTAATGGACTGTTATACCATTTGGACTTAAGGTTGCCCCTTCATTATTTCAAAGGTTATGACGAAGATATTTGAGCTCATTCTCCACAGCATATTGATCTATGTAGATAACATCTTGCTTTACTCAAAAACCCATGAAGAGCATTAGACTTTACTTCAAACCTTCTTGGATCTTACGAAGCAACATAGGATTATGCTCTCAGCAAAAAAGAGCCATATCAGGACAACCCAAACAGAATTTTTGGGTATGCATTTTCGTAATAGATTCTATCAGCCTGGTCTACTTATTACTAGTGAACTACATTTTCCTGATGAAAATCTCACAATCAAACAGATACAATAATTCTTTGGAATTGTTAATTATATCCAAGATTTAATTCCTCACGTGGCTAATTATATATTGTCCTTGCCAAAATTGCTACAAAAGAATCCGCCACCATGGGAGAAAGGAGCAAACTAGAGCCATACGACATCTAAAGTAAGCTTGTTAACATCCACCAGCCTAGAAGATTCCCGACAAAGGACAACATATTCTACAACATGGGAATGCTACTCTCACCAAAAGGATTTCACGCTATAAATTCACTGTTCACCTTACCAAAGGTAAAATCCTAGTTGATTTCCTAGCTCTTCCTATCAATTCGATCACTACCTTAAACCATATCCCTCTCCTCCTTTCCATGGTTGACCTACCTAGTACTGTTAGAATAAAGAAGTTCTTTCCACCAATAGCTAGTGCACCCTTTATTGTGGTAGAAGTTGCATCTCTTGCCCGAATGAGCCTGTTCTATTACCTACACCTCTTCCTCATCCAAACCAACTCACCTTGTAGCACCTCTTTGTTCAACCTCAAAGCCCTATACCTCAATGCTTTCTTTCTTAATGGTCCACTTTTTGAGAATGCATTATGGTATCTCTAAGCACTCTCTGCCCTTTATGCATATGCTGTCACCTTACCTCCTTTACAAGTATATCAATATATATGTTATCAAGATAATGAAAGTTCCCTGCTATGGATTTTCCTTGAGTGGTATCAACCACTAGAACAATGGAGAAAACAACTTTCCATAGTCATTGAACAACATCGATTATGGGGAGCACCTTTAAAGAAACAATCTGCATAATGCTTCTTTATTCTCCATCGTCCATATCTCGCAGCATGTACTGGAGCAATTTATTTCGACAACAGAGTCTTTTTCCATCATATGTCTCTCTACTAGACAAGGTACTAAGAAAATGTCCTTAAATCTCTTATGAGTTTTCTTAAAGATATCAACCATTTTCCTCAGCATACACCTGTCATCTATACTTGTCTTGGATCCTACCCAAGAGAATTTATTACTGTTGAACCTGAAGTGCCAGAAGTAGACATACTAGGCCCAAACAACCTAATATATTCTGAATAAAATGATGCAACGCTAGTGCAAAATTCCTCTGATACTGCAGGACCTTCACAGCCTTCGGCCTCCTTCTTCCAAGATACACAAGATCCCAATGATGATATTTTCGTCCCTAATGAAGAAGAGCTTAATCAATTCTTGCAAAGACTTCGTACAAATGATGCTAGCCCCAGTAAAAGACAAAGGACCTACATAGTACATTCTAGCACTAACAACTCAAGTGAAGGAGCTTCTCTTTTAAGCCTTCGGTTGTGGCAAGAACTAATTCGATGTGATTGATGACTAGGATTCCACTTCTCACTGTGAGACCCTTATATTAGTTGTCTTTATAATTATATGTCTTTTATAAAGTGTCATTATGTTTGTAGAGGAATTTTTGGAGACCACCTTATCTTTCATATCCTCTTTAAAGATTCTTTCTTATCCCTAAGGAATATTTGGGACTCACGTGTTTCCCAATTATTCTCCTTTTCACTATTTGCTTTCTTAAAGTTGTTATGATTGTACATAGGGAATATATTCCCTATCTAAAGTTGTTTGCTTTATTCCATTGCTTAGTTTATAAAAGCAAGACTTCTCTATCATTGTATTCAGACTTTGGTTACGCTTGCAATTAGACTCAGGTACAACAAGGCAACTGTCAGACCCAGAATTTTTTTTTATGATTATTAAATATGATTAATGAAAATTAAAGCATTAATGAATCAAGATTAAGCATGATAGTATTAAATGAAGATTAAATGACATAAGTGAATAAATAAATGAATTTAATGTGTTAGTTGAATTTAAGGTGGTAGCATGAATTAAATGGGTAGATGACATTTAATGAGTTAATCGGGCCTTAGACCCAAATGAAATGAAAAGAAAAGGCATGAAATGGGCCTTAGTTGTGTTAGTAGAAGTGATAAGAAGAGAAGAAGAAAATGGACCTTGGATTTGTGATGGGCTTAAGTGATTGGGCCTAAGATAACTAAAGGAAGTATATAAGAAAAAAGAAAATTAAATGGAGAGGTAGTAAATGAAGAGTGTTCACCGAAAATAGGAAAGAGAGAGGGAGGAGAGAAATTTCGTGGGAGATAGAAGGAGAGAAGAAAGAAAAGAAGCTACCCTAGGTTTGATTTTTCCAAGAGATTGAAGAATAGTAGGAAGAAAGTCCAAGAGGAAAAAGTGTGGGAAATCACTAGAGCTCCATCTTGAACCAAGAAACTCTTGGGAAAGTTGAAGATTTAAAGGTAAGCTTGTGTTTAAGTGTTGGTTTGTGTGTGGGTTTTTGGTTAGAAAGACTAAGAAATGAATGGGTATAGTGAATCCATGATTGATTTGATGAAAGATGTTGTAGGGTTTTTCAATTTGTGTTGAGTTGACTTTG
>JANIPN010000006.1:7597947-7611386 GCA_027478595.1 Erythroxylum anguifugum
AAAATATACAAAAATAATATATATACATATATATATATATATATTATATCACATATTTAAATAGTTATCAAAATAAATGTAATGAATAATGCATGTAGTTGATCAATAATAATTGTCGGACCTTCAAGTTGTTTCACTTACTACGATAAAAACAATTTCCTTTTTTAAAAAAGATGCTTTGCAAATTTATGCTTCTCAAACTCATCTTGTTGTTTTCCATTATTCGTAAAAAAATATAATTTTAGAAGGCTTTTCAACAAATTGGGAAGTACAAGATGTTTTCTGTCGTATGAATCCAAAGAAATGTTAGGAATGTTAGTCTTAACTGATTTGACCGAGTCTTTAGGAGTAGTCAGTAGTGGAGTGATGAAGTCCATTTCTGCAATTAGTTTGGTACTAAGTGGTTTTTCTATTTCCTAGTTTCTTACTTTGGTTGCTAATTGTAAGCTCTTTATAAAGAGCATTTGCGTGGTGTATTTTGATTAAGAAAGATAGCAATAAATTTCCTTTTCTTCTCTCATCTTCTTTGTCTACTTTGTTTTATCAATAGCATAACAATGGTATCAGAGCCAGAGAGTGGGTGAGAAGAGTGACTGTTGAATTTGTGAGATACACAAATAAATCTGAGAGTGTTCGTGTGGCCTACTTTCTAGTGGACCTCTTAGTGGGATTCAAACCCAGATGAAGTTCTGACTATCTGTGCCATATTATAGCAGCAACCAACAAGTATTCATGATGTCTGAAATTTTCATGTAACCTGCGATTCCTCACTTCGATAGTCATTATGATCACTGGAGTATGTTAACGAAAAACTTCCTCAGATCAAAGGAATATTAGGTTGTTGTTGTTTCTGGAGTAGTAAAACCAACCCCTAGTGTTCAATTGATGGAATTGCAAAAAGTTGAATTCGAAACACTCAAGTTGAAGGATCTCAAAGCCAAGAAATATCTTTTTCAGGACATTGACATATCAATCTTGGAGACCATTCTTTGTAAAGATACCTCCAAGGATATATGGGATGCCATGTAAAGAAAATATGAAAGAAATGAAAGAGTCAAACGGGTGATGCTTTAGGCACTTTGTGAGGAGTTCGATACTCTTCGTATGAAGTCAAGAGAATCAATTGATGATTTCTTCTCTAGGCTGATGGCAATCGTCAACAAGATGTAGATCCATGGAGAAAAGAAGGAGGATGTTATGATCGTTGAAAAAATCCTTCGATTGTTGACAACAAGATATAATTCTACTGTTTGTTTAATTAAGGAGTCCAAAAATCTTGATGAACTCAAAATTGATGAACTGTAGAATTCATTGCAAGTTCAAAAGCGAAGGCTCATCAAACTTGATGAAGAGGAGCAAGCCTTACAAGCGGCAAGTAGTAACTGTTATTCATCACCCATCGATGATGATCAAAGAAGAGGAGGCAAAAGTAGCAAAGGGCGCGATAACTAGCAATAAAAAGTAGAAACAATCAGGGAACAAGAAGAGGTCGAGGAGGACATCATTCATGGAATAGATGTTATAAATATAGCCATTATCAGTTTGAATGTCGAACTAATTTGAATAAACAAGGAGGAGAAAAAGACAATTTTGTGAAAGAAGAAGAAGAAGGGTCTTAGGAGGTATCTCTTTTGATGGCGTGTAATGAGAAGGAAGAAACCTATAAGAACATGTGGTATTTATATACTAGTTGCAGCAACTATATATGTGGGGAAAAGAAGGCATTTTCTAAGTTGGATGAAACTTTTCAAGACACTGTCAAGTTCGGTGATCATTCAATGGTCACTGTAATAGGGAAATGAAAGGTACTTGCCCAAACTCAAAGAAACCTAAACCACACCATTTCAAATGTTCTATTTGTACCAGATGTAAAGACAAACTTACTTAGTTTGGGATAATTGCAAGAAAAAGGAGTATGAGTTTTGTATTAAGAATGGAGTACGTAGAATTCGAGATACCAAGTTGGGGTTGATTGCTGAAGTTAAAATGAAAGCAAATAGAATGTTCACGCTTTGTCTCCATAATATCACCCATTCATACTTCTCAACAAAATTAAAGGATGTGGCATGGCTATGGTATTTTCGTTGTGGTCACCTAAGCTTCAAAGGATTGAAGACCTTGCTGTAAAAAAATATGGTGATTGGTCTCCCTCTTTTTATAGCTCCATTTGAAGAGTGTGAAGATTGTATTGTTAGAAAACAACAACGAGATCCCTTTCCGAAAAGCAAAGCCTGTGGGCTAAAGAAGATACTAGAATTAGTGCATATAGATATTTGTGGGTCAATAAACCCTGTATCAAATGGAGGTAAATGGTATGTTATAACTTTTATTGATGACTATAGTCAGAAAGTTTGGGTATATTTTTTTCAGGACAAATATGAAGCCTTGATAAACTTCAAAAATTATAACCACTTGTTGAGAAGGAGACTGGGAGTTTCATACAAGTACTTCGTACTGATCGATGAGGAGAATATAACTCACATGAATTTGTAAAATTTTGTGAGAAACAGGGCATTAAACGATAGATTACAACAACTTATACGCCTGAACAAAATTGTGATTATGAAAGGAAAAACTATACGATTAGTGATGAGTGGAGTTCCTAAAAGTTTTTGGCTTGAAGCAGCCAATTAGAGCGATCATGTCTTAAATAAAGTCCCACTCTTATTGTTCAAAACTTAACCCTTGAAGAAGCTTGAAGGGGATGGAGACTTGTAGTAGACCACTTCAAAATTCTTGGAAGCATCAAATATGCTTATGTTCCAAATCAAAGGAGAAGGAAGTTAGACGACAAGGGAGAAAAATATATCTTTCTTAGTTTTAGCAATCAACTTACGAAATGTATAATCCAATCACCAAGAAAATTGTTGTCATTCGAGATGTTGTCTTTAACGAAGAGAAGTTTTGGCCTTGAAGCAATGATAATGCTATCAAACAACAAATTCTAGCAAACAATAATGAAGAAGATAATGGAGGTGACATACAGTAGCTCTAACAACAACAAGAACCAGCAATACTTGCTCCTGAAGGTCAATCAAATGAAACACATTCACTCCCTCACAACACAATAGCAGCTTTAAGAAACATTGATCAGCTCCAAGCTACTACTACACATTCTTAACGAATTAAAAGAAGGTCAGCATAGATATCAGACTAGGTACCTTGTATTGACGATTTTGAGGATCCATTCACACATTTTGCCTTGTTTTTGGATTGTAACCCAATAAGTTTCGAAGCTGCTATGAAAGAAGAGAAGTAATAAAAGGCTATGGATGGGGAAATAGCACCCATTGAAATAAATAATACTTGGGAGTTGATTGATCTTCCAAAAGGGCAAAAGACTATTGGTGTGAAGTGGGTCTATAATAAAAAATTGAATAAGAAAGGAGAAGTTAACAAACACAAAGCACATCTTGTAACTAAAGGTACAAGCAAGAGTTCGGCATCGACTACACAGAAGTGTCTACTCTAGTTGTAAGACATGACACAATTAGATTGTTTGTTGCATTAGCAGCTTATCGTTCATGGCCAATCTTCCAGCTAGACGTGAAGTCAGTGTTTTTACATAGAGACTTGGAAGAAGAGGTAGTTATTAATCAACCTCTCGATTATGTGAAATCAGGTTGTGAGCACAAAGTTTATAAATTTAAAAAGGCTCTATATGGACTAAAACAAGCCAACAAGATCTTGGTATAGCCATATAAATGCTTATTTTTTAAAGAAGGGCTTTAAGAGGTGTCCATATAAGCATACTCTTTATAAAAAATTGAAGATAGTGGAAAACTGTTTATTGTATATTTCTATGTAATTGATTTGATTTATACTAGAAATGATTGTGCCATGTTTGAAAACTTTAAGCAATCCATATTGTGTGAGTTTGACATTTTTGATCTTGGGATAATGCATTATTTTCTCAAGATATAGGTTATGCAATCTGCTGCTGGAATTTTTCTCAGTCAAAAGAAGTATTTGGAAATTTTGGATCGATTTGGTATCACAAACTGCAATGTCGTCACTACTCTAGTTGAAAAGGGGTTGAAGCTTGTGAAGAATACTCCAGGGAAATAAGTTTATAGCACTCTTTACAAGCAGATTGTTGGAAGCTTAATGTACTTGACAGTTACTCAATATGATATAATACAAGCTATAAGTATTATAAGCAAGTATATGGAAAGTCCAAAAAAAAATTCATCTTTTGGCTGCAGAAAGGATTTTCCAATACTTATAAGGAACTACTAAATTTGGGCTTTTCTATAAAATGGGTGAAAAATCTAATTTATTTGGATTTTGTGATTGTAATTATGCTACAGATCTAGATAAAAGAAGAAGTACTTCCCAACTATGCTTTTATTTTAGATTCTTCTGTTATTTCATAGTGTTCTAAGAAGCAACCACTAGTTACTTTATCAACCACTGAAGCTGAATTTGTACTAACATCATCTTGTGCATGCCAAGCTTTTCGGTTGAGGAATCTTTTAGAAGTGCTTTAGTTCTAGCAACAAGCACCCACTCAGATTTTTTGTGACAATAGTTTGACAATTAAGCTCTCAAAGGATGCTATCTTTCATGAGAGATGCAAACACTTAGATGTAAGATATCACTTCCTACGTGATCTCTCAAAAGATGAAGTTATTAATATAATTTTCTGCAAGAGTGAAGATTAAGTTGTCGATGTTTTTACGAAGCCCCTCATATTAGCCAGCTTCTTGAAGTTGCAAAGGTTACTTAGAGTGCACTTTGGAAGATCCAAATTTAGGGGAGGGCTTTACTAGTAGCTAAACTGAACATTTGAAATGTTTAGTTTAAAGGAGGGGATATTAGTCTTAATTGATTTGACCGAGTCTTTAGGAGTAGTTAGTAGTGGAATAATGGAGTCCATTTTTGCAGTTAGTTTGTTACTAAGTGGTTTTTCTATTTCCTAATTTCTTGCTTTGGTTATTAACTTAAAGGTCTTTATAATGAGCATTTGCGTGATGTATTTTGATTAAGAAATATAGTAGTAAATTTCCTTTCCTTCTCCCTTCTTTTCTGTCTTATCAATAGCATAACAAAAAGTATCGATTATTGTTTTTTTCTAAACGTCTTTCTTTTAATTATATGTTTATTTAATGCCATTGGAAAAGAGAGTTACTGCAAGATCATATTTACAACAAATGGCTGGCAAAACAATTGCACATTTCCAATAGCATGTTGGCGTCATGCTTCAGCCAAAAGCTAATACAAATGAAGCTGTTCAAAAAATTAGCAAAGGTTCCAGAATGCGATAAGCCAGGTGCCTAAATTATCCATTTCGGTGGAAAGATAGAACATAGTTTGTCTAGTGTTGTTGAAACACAATTGTGGCAATATTGAAAAATGTTTTAAAAAATATACCAAAAGTCAAATTGATAAGATAAAAATTTAAAGTTTAAAAGGTTTAACCAGTATTAGATCGTTATAAAACTGGCTAAAGATTAAATAAAATTAAAGAATTTAAAATACGATTAAAAAATTGTCTTTACATTAAAATAATTTGAAGATTAATTAAAAAAATTGATAAATAAAAATTAACTGATTTATTTTAGTTTAAAAAATTTATTAATTTATAAAAATTGACTGATTAATTAACAAATTAATTAATTTTTAATATAAAAAATTATCAAAATAAATTAATTTAAAAAGTTAAAAATAAAAATTCAAAAATTTTATAATTTAACCAGTCAAGCCAATTTTTTAATCATTCATATTTACAGTATAAAGCCAAAATTTTGTTTCGTACAAATTCCTTCACTGTTTTCTTTGCGGTGAAGTGAGATATTTGATAATTAATTAATTATTTTTAGATAGTTACTTGGTAGTTAGTCGGTTGGTTGGAGTCGTAAACTAAAACTATCCTTCCAGCAGTTGTGTTATTCGGACAAAGACATAAATTAAAATTACTTATTTAACTTTTATTTGTTCAGACATAAACTATCAGTTATAAGTCTAAAATTGTTAAAAAGATTTATATTTAAATAAAATTAATTATTAAATAAAAATTAATTAATTAATTTTAATTTATAAAAAATGACGAATAATTAATAAATTAACAAAATTTTAATAATAAAATTATTATAAAGTTGACAAATTCACAATTTTTACAAATTGATTTAATTTTTAATTATTATTGATAATTATTAAGTATTACCTATCAAACATAAATTTTTGCGAAATTATCAAAATTGCAACTATTAGGCTCACTTTTTAAGACACGTATATTTTTTTACTTTACCTGGGATGGGACGGGTTCTCATTTCAATATTATAATGTCTTATTCTATTTGATGAATCTTAATTTTTTTATACAGATTTTGTGTTTATTTATACAGGACCTATACAATATTTATATAAATAAATAGTTAAAATTTATGATACAAAATAAGACACTATAATATTAGACAAAACATTCAAACTCATATGTCAAAAATTCTCCGGCACAATATGTAACTAAAAACATCATAAGAACATGTTGAAGTTGAAGCCCTTTTCACGAAGAAAATAAAGATTATAAACAGCTACAAGAAGATCGTATCTTTTTAGTCGTCTTCCTCGAAGTCTTTCGGAAACTTTAAGGTTTTCCTGGAACCACACCACTAGTGTTCCTTTCTGATGATGTACGGAGAGCTGTTTGCAAGGCGTCGACTTTAGCCCCAACCTCAGTGGCTTTCTAGCGTATAGAAGCAGCCAGCGGACATGTCACGTAGCCCGTCTTCTTGGTACACCAAGTCGGGGAAATTAAGCCGGGCAGATGGTCTTCGGAGACAGAAAATGGCGGAGTCGCAGGTTCTAGCGGCGGCGATAGGTGTGGAATAGGAACCGAGACAAATTCTTGACCTTTTTATTGGGCTCCGTAAACCATATGCACGAGGGAGAATCGTCGAATAGTCCAAAGAGTTGGCAGCGTGACAAGAAACTCTTATAGATTTTATGCTTGACATGACCAGCATCCAGCGGATGTTAGCTTGGCCCACGGACCGAATAGTGAGCTGTCGACTACAGACATGGCACTGTCACAGATGTCCATCCAAAATCATCAAAGTACCAAGTTAATATCGACCATTTAATCTTGAAGATATAATCTCGGCCGTTAAAATGCTCTTTTATTTCCCTCTTGGGAATCAAAAAGACTGTAGCTTTAAAACCCTCTCTCAAAGTCAAAACTCTTCTTTAGCTTCACTCTAGAGGCATTAAGCTCTTCTGAGCATATAATGTTTTCTTCCTCCTTTGATCTGTACTTTCTTTTTGCTTCTAATTATTCTGGTTTTATAATTGAAAGCCGTTAGATAGGATCTTAGGCCTTCGGGGGTTCTAGGAAACACAAGGGAAACACGAAGCATCGACGAGTTTAAAGGTAAAATCTTCAACCACGATGCTTTTAGTTTTTATTATCAGTTGTCATTTTTTCTCAAGTGTGATTTTTTTGGGTTGGCAATGTTGGCAAATAGGGTTCTTATGGTTGGCAATGTTGGAAGAATTTTCATTTTTGATTCAGTCGTTGTTTATTGATTGTTTCTTTTAAAAGGGATGTTTGCATTATTTAATTTTTTTACAAAAATGATTGGAATTTCGAACGGTTAGCGATTTATTTAATAGATATTGTATGTCATCTCAGTATGAATGTTTATTCACATGGTTGATTCTTTATTTTGTGTTTGTTGTTTTTGGTTTTCTTAGGTTAATATGGTGTAGAAATTAGTATAGTTATACTTTTTTTAGGATTTGTTCTTGTTTTTGTATTGACTAATTTAAGTTAGGCTTCATAATTTTTGTGGCAATTTTCTTAAACAAACTAGTCTCATTTTATTCTTTTGATCCATTTGAAGGTTTGATGAGAGTAGATAAAAGTGTTTTTAGGCCTGAGCCCATCTAAAAGTTTTATACCCGTATGTAGAGATTAAGATGGATTTCTGCGCTTAATCTCTTAACCACTTTCCTAGAGTTGATGGTATTAGTGTTATAAACAACAAGAGAAAACTTATTGATTGGACATAATTTGTACACATCCTAAGAGCACGAACAATTTCCCCTAGCATCATCTTTTATTATGGATTTGGTTAATTAGACATTCTACCATTTGGACCAGCTAAGTTTTCTAGTGTAATGACTAGTCACCTATAGTATCCAGTACTCTGTTCAATCCCTAATATATGAGCCTAGGTCAATCTAAATATAGGTTCTTGATGTGCACGAAATATGCAAATATTTTCCTTGGAATTTTACTTAAAACTCTTTTGAATTGTATATATGCTCTACTTTACTCATTTTTTGTTCATTCTTTGATTGCTCAATTCATTAAGTTGGCTTCTTTACTCACTTGGTCCTTCCATTGAATCTTTGACATTAATTCAATATTTGATAAATTACTTTACTAATATCTCCAAATATTAAGACAATAGAAATAACATATTTTATTATCGTCAAAATCATATATTATAACCTCAGTCAGTTAGTCTAATACTTTATCCTCAATTTTAGTGGAAATAGAAGTTATCAACTTTTTTTTTTGCTCGTACTTGTCTAAAAGTTTATTGAAGTATACATTAATAAAATTTTGGAACTATATCATCAGTCCTCTACTGTTTAGTGCTCATATTTTATCAATGATTTTCAGAAGAAAAGGGTAATGACACCAGATGATTTGGTTTATCAATTTCTATATGTTGACCTGATTACATCAATTCCTCTATGTAGACTTGATCTCTAGTCAAACATTGCATTTTATGCTGCGTTTTTCTGTTTTGTGTGTTGATTGCAATCTGCCCACAATTAAGAAATATAATAAATACCCAACCATATCCCTAAAATCCATCCAAAACAATGAAAACATAAAGCTGTTTAAGGTAAGGAAGGGAAAGGAAAAGTGAATTTGGTAGAATTAAAAGGACGAGACCTAAGTGTTAACTGTGACGTTTTGTTCATGTTGAATAGAGACATTCTCTATAATAATTTCCTTATCAACAACTTCTCTCACCGACCAGCCGTCGTTTCTGTGTCTGTGATTGGTTGTTGAATACTCAGCTTCAAGTAGGTTTGTTATGTTATGTTTTATGGTTGTCCTTTCAGGTACACAAGTCTTTATTATGTCTCTCCTGCACCGTCTGACTTTTGTTTGGGCACTTAGTGAGTTAGTCAATCAGTCCAGCATTCTGTAGTTTTATTCAATGGGTTGGTTCTTTATTTACTAGTCAGTTAATGTATTCCTCTCTTTGCTTTGGTGTCTTTTTTATGCAGATTGATTATCATGCTAGAGTTCTTCCTTGCTCCAAATTTTCTGCTCCGTATCTGCACTGTGTTTCTCATAATAATTAATTTTGTCATTTCACAAGTGCCCCTCGGTGCAAAAATTTTTGTTCATGATAACAACTCCTCATGGGTGTCCCCAAGTGGGGATTTTTCCTTTGGATTCTTCAACCATTCTGATCAGTCTAACCAGTTTGGTGTTGGGATTCGTTTCAGTTCTAAATATATTTCTATTAGTAAGCAAACGTTGGTTTGGGTTGCTGGTAGTGATATCTCAGTCAGTGATGAGTCCTACTTCCACCTGTCTGACAATGGGGAACTTGTCTTGGTTGATACGTTGAAGGGTGTTATTGTATGGACTACTAACACAAGTCAATTAGGTGTTGTTGCGGCTTTTTTGCGCAATGATGGAAATCTTGTTCTCTTGAATGCAAAGAATGATGTGGTTTGGCAAAGCTTTGATTATCCCACTGACACGCTTCTTCCAGGTCAGAGATTATTTGCTCATCAAACGCTTAGAGCTGCAAGCAAAAGTTCTATATCAAGTTACTACACTCTTATCATGAATGCTTCAGGTGAATTACAACTAAGGTGGGAAGCTAATGTCCTTTATTGGACAAGTGGAAATCCATCCACCTCAAATATCAGTGCTATTCTAACCTCTGGGGGCATTTTGCAACTTGTGGACCTTAATTTTAATCCTATTTGGTCTGTCTTTGGAGCAGATCACAATGACAGCATAGATTTTAGGTTTCTTAGACTGGATGTTGACGGTAATTTGAGAATATACTCGTGGGTAAAGGATGCACAGCTGTGGACATCAGTTTGGCAAGCAGTTGAGAATCAGTGCAAAGTTTTTGCATTCTGTGGGCATCATGGGATTTGTACCTTCAATTCATCAGGTTTCCCTCAATGCGAATGTCCTTTAAAATCTACAGCTGATCCAAGTTCCAATTGTTTTCCACAGGACTGCATGTCTAGTTTCAGTATGGTTACATATGAACACACATCTCTTTATGGAATTTATCCGCCAAATGATTTGATCAACCGAACTAGTTTGCACCAATGTAGAAGCTTGTGCTTGAAGGATGAGGCGTGTAAAGCTGCAACATATACTAATGATGGAACTGCTCAGTGTCGAATAAAGACAACTCCTTACTATTCTGGGTATTCAGACTCCTCTTTGAGTTCTATATCCTTCATAAAGGTATGTTCAGACCCGTTTGCTGTTGATCCTAGCCTAGCAAGATCTTTACCAACAAAATCTCCAGTCAAACGTTCTAATATGTTGTGCATTCCTTGTTTGATTGGAGTAGCCTTATGCACACTTTTTGTGTTTATGATATTCCAGCTGATATTTGGCTTCTTTATCTATAGAAGATGGAAGTATGGACAGAAGCATACTGAATTGACTTACTTTTCTGCAAACACAATGGATTTGATCATATTCTCCTTTGAAGAAATCAAGGGCATGACAAAGAATTTCAAATACCAAATTGGGCTGAAAATGTATAGGGGCAAACTTTCAGACCACCAGCTTGCAATTGTCACAAACATCGAAACAACCATAAGAGAAAAGAAGTTCAGAGCATATGTTTCAAAGATTGGAAGCATTCATCACAAAAACCTGTTAAAGCTGCATGGGTATTGTTGTGAATTAGGTCACAGGTTTTTGGTCTATGAATATGCTATAAACGGTTCTCTGGAGAAATATATACAAGAGGATGAGTTGGGTAAGAGATTGACTTGGACTCGGAGAGTTAACATTTGTTTAAGTGTGGCAAGGGCTTTATGTTACTTACACACAAGATGCAGGGAATTTATGAGCCATGGGAATTTGAAATGTGAGAACATTGTTTTGGATAAGAATTTCGAGGCCAAGGTGAGTGAATTCTGGTTGGGTGGATTACAAGGTAAGGGGTCATTGGGTGGACAAAAAGACGTCGAGGATTTCGGCAAGATTGTGCTAATGTTGGTTACTGGCAGTCAAAACTTGGAGGATGTTTGTAGGTGGGCATATGAGAAATGGAATGAAGGACACCCAGACATGGTGGTTGATAAAAGAATTGAGGATGAGGTGAACTTAGATGAGCTAGAGCGAGTATTGAGAATCGCATTCTGGTGCCTTCAAATTGATGAGCATGCAAGACCTTTAATGGGAGAGGTGGTGCAGGTCCTGGAGGGTACTCTAACAGTTGATTTGCCACCACCTCCTTTTGACTGCAGAAGGTTTCTTGCAAAGAGTTAGTTGAGGCTAGCTTGTAACATATGACGAGCTAAAAGCCTGAAGATTTTGATTTACTTGTCTGTGTTAATCCATTCATAATTGGGTAGATTAAGCCTTGCTCTGTTTAGAACAGAAGCTTGATATCAGTTTCAAGACTTACGGTGCCATTTTTTGGCAACTACTGACATATGATAGCTTCAACAGAAACAGAATGCCAAAATGGAAAACGGCAAATTTGCCTTTATGATGATAATTCTGATTCCAGTATGTACAGGTAAATGTTTTATTCAACTATAAGGGAAGTGAATAATCTTATTGGTTTAAACAATAATGTTTTAGCTTATTTGGTTTTTACTCTTTGCGTTTGTTCTGAAATGTGAACTCTTTAGTACTGCAATTGGCAATCAGAGCTTCCTGCCTTAAATCCATCAACTTGACTGCTACGCCTGCCTTGCTATTCTTGATCCTCCTATTGCCATCGTTATTGCATTATCATGTCCAGGTTAAGGCCCTCAAAGGGTGTGGCTTGATGGTTGAGAGTAGGGCTTAACTTTGGTTAGGTCCCAGGCTCGATTCCATGCTAGCCCCTCTTGTAAGAGCATGGGACAGCCGAGATTTTACCTGTAGGTGGAGAACTAGTTGGGACCTCGATGATGAGGTGCGCCTGCTTGGTCCGCCTGTAGTGTGGTGCGCCAGTTGAGCCTTCGGAGAGGTGTGCTGTTTGGCCCGCCTACGGGGTTTCCTCGAATCCAAAAAAAACAAATGTCCAGGTTAAGGCAAAACTAATATTCTTTTTTTTCTTTATTACATAATTAAATGATTAGTTCATAGTAAATCATTTTATTAAACCAAAAATAAAATTTATTTTATGGTTTTCATAAAATTATAAAAATAGGAAGAAATCAAAATAAAAAATATAAGTAAAAACTCAAACAAATAGTTTTTCATTACTGAACTTAAAAACAAAAATAAAAAATCAAACACATAAATAAAAATATAGCCCCTTAATTATCATTCATTTTGTTTCATTTTAATTTGACAATGAGCACACCTTGATAATACCCAGATCAGTAAAGAGTTGCCTTTATTTGATATTGACGAGTTCCGTCATTATCATATGTTGCAGCTTTACACGCCCATCCTTCAAGCACGAACTTCTACATCAGTGCAAACTAGTTTGGTTGATCAGATCATTTGGCAGAAAAATTCCATAAGAGATGTGTGACGTGTGTCTATACTGAAACTAGACGTGCAATCTTTTGCAAAAACATTTTGAACTTGGATCAGCTTCAAATTTAAAGGGCATTGGCATCGAGGGAAACCAGATGAATTGAAGGTATAAATTCCATGGTGCCCTGGTTCTCAACTGCTTGCTAAACTGATGTCCACAGCCGTGCATCCGTTATCCACCAGTATACCCTCAAATTAATGCCAATATCTAGTCTAAGAAACCTGAAACCTATGATGTCATTGTCATCTATGTTGGATTTAATCCAACGTGTGGTACATATACATATATATGAATTAATTGTATATTATGACCTATGGTAAGGTTTCTAGTTAAAGTGATCTTTTAAAAACTTTGGATTATATGACATTTAATAAAGTATGGAATTTAATATGTAAAAATTCAATAGTATCATTTTTATTTAATATTATTTTATTTAATATTGGTCAAAATAAAAATAAGACAAATTATGTACAGAATTAGGGTTATAGTTTCCAAATCAGATGAATGATTGTCTTTTATGATATTTTATCATTTAAAGAAGACACAGTTTTTAAGAAAAAATAGACGTACATATTAAATTAAAAGATGAATAATTACAAAATTCAAAAAATACGTTGTTCTTATATATTTAGATATGCTTCTGTAATAAAGGGGGCGTTTGGTTTGAGCACGGGGTTGGGTATGGATATGGGTATAATAGTAGAAGGGAATGGGAATGGGTATG
>JANIPN010000006.1:7673847-7687078 GCA_027478595.1 Erythroxylum anguifugum
AATGGAAGAAATCCATCTATGGGCTCAATCAAGCCCATATAAATGGTATTACAAATTTCATCAAGTTGCTATTTTGTTTGGTTTTGAAATGAATATAGTTTATGATTGTTTAAACCATAAGTTGAGAGGGAGCATGTATATTTTTTTGGATTCTATATGTTGATGTCATACTACTTGCCATCAACTATATAGGCTCATTGCAAAAAACCAAGAGCTTTCTAACAAAGAAATTTGAAATAAAAGATCCCAACGATGCCTCTTTTGTATTAGGGATACAAATACATCAATATCGCTCTCGGGGTATACTTGGGTTATCACAAAAAAGCTATATCAAGAAAGTTTTTAAGAGGTTTGGCATGAAAGATTGTAAACCAGGTGACACCCTGTTGTTAAGGAAGACAAGTTTAGTCTAAGCCAGTACCCTAAGAATGAGTTTGAAATTAAAGAGATGCAGAAGATTCTTTATGCGTTAGTAGTAACGAGTCTAATATATGCTCAAGTATGTATGCGTCTAAATATTGTGTATATTGTTGGAATGTTGGGTAAGCAATCTTGGAATGGATCACTGAAGAGTAACCAAATGAGTTATGTGATACTTATAGAGAACAAAAAGATTAATGCTCACATATAGGAAGTTAGATCAGTTAGAGATCATCAGATGTTCTGATTCTTATTTCATTAGATCCGAAGATAGTTGGAGATCCACATCAGGCTATATTTACCTACTAGCTAGAGGAGTTATTTCTTGGAAGAGTACTAAGCATACACTCGTAGCTTCTTCCGCTATGGAAGCGGGGTTTATAATATGTTATAAGGCATCTAATCATGGAATATAGTTGTAGAATTTTGTCACTATGTTGCTTAATGTATATGGTATTGAAAGACCACTAAAGTTATTTTGTGACAATAATTTAGTAATGCTATATTCCAACAACAAAAGGAGCTCAACGAAGTAAAAACATATAGACCTTAAGTTCCTGTTTGTTAAAGAAAGAGTTCAAGATGGTCAAATGTCCATTGAACATATTGGGATAAACTCCATGGTTACGGATCCACTCACTAAGAGATTACCACCAAAGGTCTTTCATAAGCATGTTGCTCATATGGGTGTTGTATATGTCATTTTAGTAGGAGTTTGTTATTTAGGATGATTTTCAGTTATAGACGCTTTTGTGATTTATTTGAACTTTTGTTTGGTTAATCTCACTAAGGAATAAAGAATTTGGACTAGTTGAAAGTAGGCATGTTAAGATCACATTTCATGTAATTTCCATGCTACACATCTATATTGTTCAATTATATTAGGATAAGTGACCATAGATGGGTTTAGTTATGATATGCATGTAACGAAAACCTCTTTGATCCTACGATAATATAATTAATGAATGAGATTGATTAAAGATGTATTTGGTAGTGGTAGAAAATTTTGGCATATATATATATATATATATAAAATGATAAGTGTTGATGGATTTAATCCAACTTCTGGGTGCGCACACACACACACACACACTAATTGTATCTTATAACCTATCATAAGGTTAAGCCCGGTTAAAGTAATCTATTAAAGTTAAAAGCTTTAGCTATAAGACATCTAATAAAGTATGGGCTTTAATGTGTAAAGACCTAATATTCTAATTTCTATTTTATAATGGGCCAAAATAGAAATAAGAAAAACTATATAAAAAATTTGGATTATGGTCCCCAAGTTAGATGCATGATTATCTTTTTTGATGTCCCATTAGTTAGAAAAGGGACGACTTTTGAGAGAAAACGAACATAAATATTAACTTGGAAGACGAATAACCACAAGACTCAAGAATTATGTTGTTCTCATAGATTCATATACACTTCTGTAATAGATCTAAGTATTCTCGGTGATTTGACATGATTGTTTATATGAATGATAGTGTTTTTTTTTCACCATAGGGAATTTTAAACTCTATCAATAATAATATTGGATTTGTAATATTAATTTATTTTTATTAATAATTAACCAATATTTCACTAATAATTGATAATATAGTTATTATATTTTACAATGATAATAAATTGAAAATTTCATTTATTTGTAATAGTACTAGTACATGAGATAGATTAATTTCTCGTACCTTGTTCATTAACTAAAATCTTTATCAATATTCAATAATAGATTAATTAATCTAATTTTTTAATAAATAAATTTATATTAATTTAAAATTTTAATATTAAAATTATCATTTAATATTAATTTATTTTATTAATAATTAATTTTAACATAATTTAGTATAAATAATAAAATATTGATTTTTATTATATTAAATCTATCCATAATTTTATTTATTATGTAATAATCTAATAAATAAGACGACGTTTTCTCATATATTTTGAATTTATTTAATATTTTTATAAATAATAAATTTGATTATTTTATTAATAACTAGTTACTAATTAATTTTCTTTTTTTTAGCTTATGAGATTGAAAGTTAAGGTTAATTAATTTTTTTGTCTTATTAGTGTGTTATTGAAGTCAATGTTGATTAATTGTTTTATATTTTATTAATTGATTCATTTATAATATTGATGAATTTTTATGGTCATGTCCATTTACTAGTCTTAGAAATAATGATGATGGTTTTTTGAAAATATAAATGAATCGATTGATTAATGAATCTTACAGGCTAGCAATGTTATACCTCAGCTCTTAGAAAGGTTGCGAATACAGACCTAGCTCATAAACCATAGCGACTGCTTTGACGTGACCAAGAAATATATTACTAACTGACTAACAAAATGTAGTAAGTTTGCATTTTGATTTTTCTACAATCAAAAGAGTAAGAATGCTACAGGTACCCCCCTTAATTGCTAGTATTTTCTAACTTTTAGCTCTTTACAAATACAAAAGATAGCTTCCTGCTTATAGGGATTTTTGCTATAGTCTCAATGTGTATATTAGTCTATTGCTACAACTTTTGATATCCCTAATCATAAGCACTTGTTCTTTGGTATATATGATGAGTTCTTTCTTCATTTGTGCCAAGCTTCTTTTAATTCTCTTGAAGCATATGTTCTTTCAAAATTTTCATAAGTAGAAAATGCATGATTTAAAGGCAATTTCAACAACTACCTTATCACCTTTTATTAATCTTCTATTTCCTTGTAACATGTTCAATATATCACTGTAATATGCAATTGGCTATCAAATTGGCATATGTCTCTGATTACATCCTAAACCTACTTTTAGACTTTTGAATTGAAAAATAGGTGCTTAGTTGATTCAGGTTCTACCTTAGATAGTACACAAGTGTTATTGATATTTAGAAAGTTGATTATATCAAGTGAAGGGGCTTTCTTTTTTACCAAAATCCACAAGAGGAAAGATGCCTTAGGTAGTAAGTTGCTACTCCATAATACTTTCCATCCTTTTAGTTGTGGATTTTATTTCTAAAATGTGTCTCTAACAGCAGTGTTGGGGTATCTACTTGAGGAGTGGATTCTATTTCTAAAACGTCTAGGACTGTTTGTTATGTTCCTTAAAGAGTGCAGTATCGTCCTATAGTACACCATGTTAGGATGTCCTAACATGAATGGTATTGCTAAAAGGTGAAATAGAACACTGAAGAATATGGTAAGGAGTATGATTAGCCATTCTACTTTACTATAATCTCTTTGGGAAGAAGCATTAAAGACTACAGTTTACATACTTAATTGGGTTCCAACTAAAGTAACTACCATTGAAACACTTGCACATTTAAGGTTATCTAGTTGAGGTAATGTTATATAGGCCAAATGAAAAGAAATTAGATTCCAGAACAATTAGTTTCTATTTTGTTGGATACTTCGAAAGGTTTAAGGGTTACAAGTTTTATGATCCCATTGAAAAGTCAATTTTTTAGACGGAGAATGCTTAGTTCTTTGAGGATGCTGAGTTTGGGAGGGGAGATAAGGTGAGAGACATTGTATTTGAAGAGCTTTAGATGTTAATATTCCCTAGTTGTTGCTAAAAATGATATGGGCTTTCTTTCTGATGTTATCGAAGTAACAAATCTAGAACATGACAATGTTGAGGAACTCCCTGTGCAGATTAAAGAAATTATTCCAAAAGAGCAAACTCACACACCTCAAAAATTAGTGTCATTAAAGATATCCACTAGACAAAGGAGAGGTGCAATTCTAGGTGATTACATCATATTTCTCTAAGAACATGCGGTTGGAATTGGTGTTATGGAAGATAATCCATTTAACTTCCATCAGGCCATGCAAAGTTTTAACTTTCAAAAGTGGATTGATGCCATTAATGAGGAGATATAGTCCATGGAAGACAATGACATTTGAGATCTTGTCTCATTTTCTGTAGGAAAGAAACCCATCTGTTACAAATGGATATTTAAAATTAAGAGGGATTCGAAGGGCAATGTAGAGAGATATAAGGCTTGTCTAGTTATAAAGGGCTTTATATAGAAAGAAGACATTGATTATAAAGAGAGTTTCTCTCTAGTTTAATCAAAAGGCTCTTCTAGAACTATAATGACACTTGAGGCACATTTCAACCTTGAGTTGCATTAGATGGATGTAAAGACTGTGTTTCTCAATCGTGAAATTGATGAGACAATTTATATGGTACAACAAAAAAAAACTTTATGTTAGGAGACATAAAGCAAATGGTATGCAAATTGAAGAAATACATCTATGGGCTCAAACAAGCTCGCATAAATGATATTACAAATTTCATCAAGTTTTTTCTTTTGTTTGGTTTTGAAATGAATGCAGTTGATGATTGTATATACCATAAGTTGAGTGGAAGCAAGTATATTTTTTTGGTTTTATATGTCGATGACATACTACTTGCCCACAACGACATAGGCTTATTGCACAAAACTAAGAGCTTTTTGACAAAGAAATTTGAAATAAAAGATCTTGTGATGCCTCTTTTATATTGGGGCTACAAATACATAGAGATTGCTCTCGGGATATGCTTGGGTTATCACAAAAGAGCTATATCAAGAAAGTTTTTAAGAGGTTAGGCATGAAAGATTGTAAACCATATGACACCACTGTTGCTAAGAGAGACAAGTTTAGTCTAAGCAAATGCCCTAAGAATGAGTTCGAAACTAAAGAGATGCAGAAGATTCCTTATGCTATAGTAGTATGGAGTCTAATGTATGCTCAAGTATGTATGCGTCCAAATATTGTGTATATTGTTGGAGTGCTGGGTAAGCAATCCTAGAATGGATCATTGGAGACTAGCCAAACGAGTTATGCGATACTTGCAGAGAACAAAAGATTAATGCTCATATATAGGAAGTTAGATAAGCTAGAGATCATCGGATATTTTGATTCTGATTTTATTGTATGCCAAGATAGATGGAGATCCACATCGGGCTATATTTACCTGCTAGCTATAGGAGTTATTTCTTGGAAGAATGCTAAGCAGACACTCACAGCTTCTTCCACTATAGAAGCGGGGTTTATAGTATGTTATGAGGCATCTAATCATGGAATATGGTTGTGGAATTTTGCTACTAGGTAGATGGTATTGAAAGATCACTAAAGTTATTTTGTGACAATAAGTCAGTAGTGCTACATTCCAATAAGAACAGGAGCTCAACGAAGTAAAAACATATAGACCTCAAGTTCCTATTTGTTAAAGAAAAAGTTTAAGATGGTCAAATGTCCATTGAACATATTGGGACAAACTCTATGGTTGAGGATCTAGTCACTAAAGGATTACCACCAAAGGCCTTTCATGAGCATGTCGCTCATATGGGTGTTGTATATGTCATTTCAGTGAGAGTTTGTTATTTTAGATTATTTTCAATTATAGACACTTTTATGATTTATTTGAACTTTTGTTTGTTTGATCTCACTAAGGAATAAGGAATTTGGACTAGTTGAAAGTAGACATATTAAGATCACATTACATCTAATTTCCATGATACACATCCATGCTTGATCTATGTTGTTCTATTATATGGGATAAGTGACCATTGATGGGTTTAGTTATAATATGCATGTGACAGAAACCACTTTGATCCTATGTTAATATAATTAATGAATGAGATGATTAAAGATTTATTTGGTAGTGGTAGCAAATATTGGTATGATATACAATTAAAGGAGTTAAATATATATAACCCAAATGTTGTTGGATGTAATCCAACATCTAGGCACTCGTGCACATGCACACATGCACACACGCACACACAGACCCACACGCGCGCGCACACACACACTAATTGTATATTATAAGCTATCATGAGGCTAAGCCTAGTTAAAGTGACTTATTAAAGTTAAAAGCTTTGGCTATAATACATCTAATAAAGTATGGGCTTTAATATGTAGAAACCTAATAGTCTGATTTCTATTTTATGATGGGCCAAAATAGAAATAAGAAAAACTATACAAAGAATTAGGATTATGGTCCCTAAGTTAGATGTACGATTATCTTTTATGATATCTCATCAACTAGAAGAGGGACGACTTGTTAGAGAAAACAAACGTAAATATTAACTTGGAAGATGAATAACCACAAGACTCAAGAATCACGTTGTTCTCATAGATTAATATACGCTTTTGTAATAGATCTAAGTATTCTTGATGATTTGACATGATTGTTTGTATGATTGGTGATAGTTTTTTTCACCATAAGGAGATATGTAATATTAATTTATTTTTATTAATAATTAACCAATATTTTATTATATTTTTAATAATTAATAATATAGTTATTAGACTTCATATTGATAATAAATTGAAAATTTCATTTATTGTGTAATAGTGCTAGTACATGAGATATATTACTTTGTTGTAACTTGTTCATTAACTAAAATCTTTATCAATATTCAACAATAGATTATTTAATTTAATTTTTAATAAATAAATTTATATTAATTTAAATTTTTAAAAAAATTTGTATTAAAATTATCATAGTTATCATTTAAAATTAATTTATTTTATTAATAATTACTTTTAGCATATTTTAGTATAAATAATAAAATATTTATTTTTTATTATATTAAATATATCCTTATTTTATTATGTAATAATCTAATAAATAAGATGATATTTTCTCATATATTTTTAATTTATTTAATATTTTATAAATAATAAATTTGATTGATTTTATTATTAAATAATTAGTAATTAATTTTCTTATTTTATTAGCTTATGAGATTGAGAGTTAAGGTTAATTAATTTTTTTTGTCTTATTAGTTTGTTATTGAAGTCATTGTTGATTAATTGTTTTATATTTTATTAATTGATTCATTTATAGTATTGATGAATTTTTATGGTCATGTCCATTTACTAGTCTTAGAAATAATGATGACGGTTTTTTGAAAATATAAATGAATCGATTAATTAATGAATCTTACAGGCTAGCAATATTATACCTCAGCTCTTAGAAAGGTTGCGAAAACAAACCTAACTCATAAACCATAGTGATTGCCTTGACGTGACCAAGAAATAGATTACTAACTGACTAATAAAATGCAGTAAGTTTGCATTTTGATTTTTCTACAATCAAAAGAGTAAGAATGCTACATGTACCCCCTCAATTGCTAGTATTTTCTAACTTTTAGCTCTTTACAAATACAAAAGGTAGCTTCCTGCTTATAGGGATTTTTGCTATAGTCTCTGTGTATAATAGTCTATTGCTACAACTTTTGATATCCATGATCATAAGCACTTGTTCTTTGATATATATGATGGGTTCTTTCTTCATTTGTGCCAAGCTTCTTTTAATTCTCTTGAAGCATATGTTCTTTCAATCTTTCCATAAGTAGAAAATGCATGATTTAAAGGCAATTTCAACAACTACCTTGTCACCCTTTATTAGTCTTTTGTTTCTTTGTAACATGTTCAATATATCATTGCATAATTGACATAAGTCTCTGATTACATCCTAAAACTACTTTTAGACTTTGCAGTTGAAAAATAGGTGCTTGGTTGATTCAGGTTCTACCTTAGATAGTACGTAAGTGTTATTGATATTTAGAAAGTTGATTATATCAAGTGTAGAGGCTTTCTTTTTTACTAAAATCCGTGAGAAATGAAAAATCATGGGTGTGAAGGAGAGTCACAGGCATGAGAGAAGAAAAACAAAAAAGCGATCGCGACTTCCTAGTTGCTCACCCTCACTATGAACCCCCATAACTTTCAATCCAGAAACTCAAAAATTTTGGACTTTATATCATTAAAAAACTAAAAGAAATATCTACTTCTTTTATGATGACAATTTTGTCAAAATATTCCTAGATCAATACAGTAGACCACATTTTTGGTGGAGATGTAAATCAATGTGTTATGAATCCAATGATTCAAGTCCCGTGTCATTTAGAGGTCGGAAGAAGGAGATATAGCCAAAGATCGAAGAATGTTGCATCAGCCTCCAACCTTATGTTACGGAAAAATATGATAGTTGGTATACAGCTGTAACTAGTATAAAATTGTAATCGTTCTCTCACAATGATATGAATTAGCTAATGTTTGTGTGTATGCCCCTCTCTCTCTCTCTCTCTCTCTCTCTCTCTCTCTCTCTCTCTACGGCTCTTCTTCTTCTAGACTCTTCTCTTTCTCCTCCTCTCCCTCTCTCTTCTGTTCTTCATTTTATTTCATAACATTTGGTATCAAAGCTCTCAAATCTGGGAGATGCCATGGCTGAAGGTACAAGAAATGCAGAATTACGTAAGATGGAGAATAATCTGAAAGGTTTAATGGAAAGAATGTTTTCAAAAATGAATAACAGAATGAAAAAGGTAGAAAAAGAAATGACAACATTGAGAAACATGATGATACAAACGCTACAAAAAATAGGAAGAGATGCTGAACCAGTAGACCCGGCGTCTCAGAGTAACTCGGAGAGGTTGACGGAAGATGAGATGAGTAAAGCCGGTCGGGTCTCTTAACCATATAAAGATATTGAAGAGGAGATTAACTCGTTGCAGCTTGATTCAGCAGAAGTTGCTAATGGTTTGTTCAAACCAGAAGGAAATTCCAGGACCGAAGAAGTTGACAAGTAGGATAAAACGGGGAAAGATCCAAAAGACAATACTGCTTTGAAATATCAGAAACAACATGTTGATTCAAAAGTGGAGAAAGCTACAAAAGTATCTGCTCCATAAGTGGTTGGGGCTTTAGAGGAGATGGAAGATCAAAAGAAGCGACAATTGAATGTGGTGTTTATTGGCCATGTTGATGCTGAGAAATCTACTACCGGAGGGCAAATACTTTTCCTTAGTGGTCAAGTTGATGAAAAGAAGTTCACATGGTTGCTTATTTTTTGTCCATTCTGTAAACCTCCGTAACCTTGAGGACAAGGTTTTCTAAAGGAGGAGGAATTGTTAAGGAAAAATATGATAGTTGTTATACAGCTGTAACTAGTATAAAATTGTAATTGTTCTCTCACAATGATATGAATTAGCTAATGTTTGTGTGTATCTCTCTCTCTCTCTCTCTACAGCTCTCTGTTCTTCTTCTAGACTCTTCTCTTTCTCCTCCTCTCCCTCTCTCTCCTGTTCTTCATTTTATTTCATAACACCTTAGAAGTCGCAATTGTGCATAATCACGATTGCGAGTTGGCTACCAACGTTCAGAGTGAAGCACGATTGCAAATCTTCAGTCTTTAAAGGAAAGTCACGATCGTGCTTCATCACAATCGTGATTTCCTATCTTGTCTTCCCGAAAACGCGATCCTTCTTCTCTTTAAATACTGCGATTTTCTTCCGTTCCTTTTCTTTCACTTAAACCATTTCTAACTTATTTCAAACTCCATTTTTGACTTCCATTTTTCTCTAAACATTCAAAATCAGTCAAAAATCCAGATTTAAACCAATGTCAAAAACCAGAAATTCACACGCATGTTCTTCATTTTTTTGCACTGCTGCACTTTTTCATCTCTTGTACAATTTCCATTTTATGTATTCTCTTAAATTTCTTCCTTTAACTATCATTTAAGTGATCTTTTTCATCTCAGAACATCATCTTATAATTATTTTTCAACTCAAAATTCATTTTTTTCATCTCTAAAACTCTCAAAACTCACGTACATGCATATATATACACGGTGAAAACAAAGCCCTCACGTTTGTTTTCTTCAAAAAAGTTTCTGCACCTAGTTATACCTATTTTCTAACTCCAAAAATCTTTCAACTCCAAAAATCTTTTCTACCACCTCTTACAACATTTTATCATCAAAACCGAAAAATCAATAAATCCACATTTCCATCTTATATTCACGAAGAACATGAAAAGTGTATATTTTTCTCATAAATATGGAATATCAACTAATTCACCAAATTTAATACATATATTAACAACTCATAAGGATTTACTCAATACTTACTTGTTAAATCATCAACTTCGTCAAAATCTCAAGAAGCCCTAATCTCTATGCAACTCACGTACATCATTATGGAAGTTGGCAAGTTTTAGTTTTTCTTGAGGAAACTGAAAGAAAACCTAAGTTGGGAGTAGAAAAAGGTAGATGAAAACAAGATCTTTCTTTGGTGAAGGTTTTACGAAAAACTCTATGTAAAGGAACAAGCTTGAAGAAGATAACCAATAAGAAGATATTTTTAAGATAAGACAAACAATACCTTTGTCTTTCAAAGTTAAAAGAATAATAGTAAAATTTTTAAGATCAACTTTACATATGACACTTGTCACTCATCCATCTCTTAGGTTTCTAACTAATCCTCATTTAACTAGTCCAACCAACTTCAATATTTTTACTACAATTGTCTCCTAATTTTCAACATCATTTTCTAAAAAAATATAAAATCAACAATGAAATTTCTTCAATATCATTAAACCTTTATTTCTATTTTCTTCCATCAATGTACTCACCAAGTGATATTTTTCTAATCTAATAATATTCTACATTTTTTGGAATTTATTCCAAAAATTCACCAAAAATTTCTAAATCAACAATTTATATTCTCCAATTCGGGTTTCAATGCAAATAAATCACGATTCTTAATAATACCACATTAACAAATCAATTATACCCAGAATGTCAATGAGTGTATGTACAATCATCTTAACGTGTGCAAAAATTCAAATTCATGTGCGTGTATTCTAGCAATATGCATGAGCATGAAATTTTTTTTTCTTAATCTCCCATTGATCTCTCATATACCGTATTTTTAGTTTCTAGCTCTTAACATGAGAACGAGATATTACATAGAAGCTATCTTATACTTTAACTTTGAAATTTTGTTTATGCAAATAATGTCATTTGTTGCAGTAGTTTTGAATTCTTGGTAGTAGGAAAGTTATTTGAAGGCGAGGCTACCTTCTCAAGGTTCTATACCATCTAGGATAAAAAACCTTCATTCCCTATAACTATAGGGATTTCTTCCTCCGAAATTCGAGGCAAAGTGTTTTTTTTTTCATTCTATATTCCTGGCATTATGGTCCCATTAAGCATGCCAAATTTTTAGTGTTAATCTAGAATTTGGACGTGCCAAGGAAGAACACCCTCAGAATTTGTTCCTAACATCTTATAATCTATATAAGTGGGCTTCAAAAAACTTTGAAGATGGAATTCTAAGCCACCAAAATACTAAAATGTGTGGGAAAGAGAGATTATTTGATTTAAGCAAAAGGAAAATTCAAGCTACAAAGGGAATTTGCAATTAAAATGAGTACACAATGTAAAGATGCTGGAAAAAATAGTAACAAAGTTTTTTTGGAGGTTTTTTTCCCTTAAAGATTGTGTTTGTGTCTTATCTTCTTCATTGTCTAAGTGCTGATGAATTTATAATTGTCTCATCCTTAAGCATATTTTTACTGGAACTCCCCACTTTCCTACATTGTAGCTAACCACCTTCCTAGTTTTCCTTTAGCTTCCATATCTTGGAATTCAGCCTTAAGTAGCTTCTTTACTTTCAGCCCATTTAGCCATGTTTTTTATTAACTAGCTTCCACAGACTTCCATAAATTTAGCATATTTCTTCCCACATCTTCATTTTTTGTTGCCCATGAATTATTTAAATAAACATTTATCAGGCTTCCACTTTTAGGCTAACTCCATTTAACTGAGTGGCTTTTTAGGCCTAATAAGCTAATTTATTTCAGGCTATCAGCAAAGAGATTAATGTCGTTTACCATTACTTTATAATTACATGGGACGCTTTGTTATTAACTTGTTTCTATTTAGTGGTTTAATTTCTTTATTAATGTTTCTTTACAAGGTTGAGAAGAAAAAGGATAATCAAATATATAATAAAATATTAAACTATTTAATTTATCAATTAATTTGTAATTTAATTATTTTAGTATTTTCATCCTTTATGTAGCCAAATTCAAGGTTAGCAACTAAAATGCACATTGATATTCAAACTAATTGATTCTTTAATTACTAATTGATATTCAAACTAGTTATCTGAATAGTTATTTATTATTTCAATTATTGGAAAAAATTCATTTGCTGATAAATTTTACCTATCAATTTTAAAAGTCATTAAATACAATTATGCTAATATAAATCTTAAATAAATAATAAATAATTACATAGATAATTACAAAAGTTAGGACTTGGAAGTCATAGTTATTTAAGTCTTTATCTTTTATTTTTTGTTTTTTCGTACACGAGGTGTTTTAGGAGAATTTCAATTATGAGAAGACACTTTTAATTCATCCACACCCAGATTAATTTCCGCTCGAGCCAGATAGGTCTTTTGCGGAAAGCAAAGTTCTGATCCCAAATTTTAAATGGCTGCATACACAAGTGCCATTCGAACCTACAACTTTACTAAGCTAGAAGAGCCCCTTATCAACTCACCTACGTACTGCGTTTCTTATCTTTTATTGATATACATTCGATTATCTCAAAACTATTAAGCTTTCAAATAATTACAAAAAGACTGCAGGAACGTAACAAAAACAGACCTAGACTAACATTCTAGTCTGAATTACAATCGAGAAAGGTGCAAACTACACAAGGAAGGTGGAAAACTCTGCACATATGTAACTTCTGGACAGGGAGTTTGATGATATAAAATCGGGTCGGGTTTTAATACCAAGAATGGTAGTTGGAGTTTTCAGACCACTACTTGCTCCTCGCATTCGCTCGCGTCAGTTCCACTTTCCTTCACTTCACACTCTCTCTTCATCGCAAATGCTTGAGGAAGCTTTGAAAGCTACTGTGGAAACCAAAACTTATCAACAAATTCCCTGTTAGTGAATATATAAAACCAATTAAGTTGGCCTCACACAACAGCTTAAGCTATTGTGGTGAAACGGTCACTTA